>OX596075.1:8814804-8999804 GCA_951394005.1 Protophormia terraenovae
CTATAGTTTATAGTCTGTACTACAGTTTATAGTCTGGACTATAGCTTATAGTCTGGACTATATTTTATAGTGAGGACTATAATTTATATTTTGAACTATAGTTTATAGTATGGACTATAGTTCATAGTCTGCACTATAGTTTATAGTCCGGACTTTAGTTTGTAGTCCAAACTATAGTTTAAAATCTGGACTATAGTTTTTAGTCTGGACTTTGGTTAATAATCTGAACTTTAGTTTATAGTTTGGACTATAGTTTATAGTGTGGACTATAGTTTACAGTCTGAACTATAGTTTATAGTCTGGATTATATTTTATAGTCTGGACTATAGTTTAAAGTCTGGACTTTAATTTATATTTTGAACTATAGTTTATAGTATGGACTGTAGTTCATAGTCTGCACTATAGTTTATAATCTGGACTATAGTTTTTAGTCTGGACTTTGGTTTATAATCTGAACTTTAGTTTATAGTCTGGACAATAGTTTACAGTCTGGACAATAGTTTATAGTGTGGACTATAGTTTATAGTGTGGACTATAGTTTACAGTCTGGACTATAGTTTACAGTCTGGACTATAGTTTGTAGTGTGTACTATAGTTTATATTCTGGTCTATAGTTTACAGTCTGGACTATAGTTTGTAGTCTGTACTATAGTTTATATTCTGGTCTATAGTTTACAGTCTGGACTATAGTTTATAGTCTGGACAATAGTTTATAGTGTGAATTATAGTTTATAGTGTGAATTATAGTTTATAGTCTGGACTATAGTTTATAGTCTGGACTATAGTTTATAGTCTGACTATGGTTTATAGTCTGGACTCTAGTTTATAGTCTGGACTATAGTTAATAGTCCAGATTTTAGTTTATAGTCTGAACTTTAATTTATATTCTGGACTATAGTTTATAGTCTGGACTATAGTTTATAGTCTGGACTACAGTTTATAGTCTGGACTATAGTTTATAGTCTGGACTTTGGTTTATAGTCTGGGCTATAGTTTATAGTCTGGACTATAGTTTATAGTCTGGACTTTGGTTTATAGTCTGGACTTTGGTTTATAGTCTGGGCTATATTTTATGTCTGGATTATAGTTTATAGTCTGGACTATAGTTTATAGTCTTTACAATAATTTATAGTCTTTACTGTAGCTTATAATCTTGACTATAGTTTATATTCTGGACTATATTTCATAGTCCGGATTTTAGTTTATAGTATGGACTACAGTTTACAGTCTTGACTAAAATTTATAGTCTGGAATATGTTTCATAGTCTGGCCTATAGTTTATAATCTGGACTATAGTTTATATAAACTATATAGTCCATAGTTTATAGTCTGAACTATAATTTTTAGTCCGAACTATAGTTTATAATCTGGACTATAGTTTAAAATAGTCTAGACTATAATTTATATTTTGAACTATAGTTTATAATATTTACCATAGTTCATAGTCTGCACTATAGTTTATAGTTTGGACTGTAGTTTATAGTTTAGACTATGGTTTATAGTCTGGACTATAGTTTAACATTTTCTATTTAATTCAAAAGTTTCTCTCTGTTTAGTTTGAAAATTTTCGCTTAGTTGTAAGTAAAACAATTGGCTTCCAGCTTTAAATATCCACAAAAAAAGCAATAATAAAAAAACATAAATATGTCAACTGTCAAAATATTGAAAATGCCAGCCTCAACTAACGAGATTGAAAATAAGAACTATCTAAACAGCAACAAAAAAACACATGTTAAACTTTTTTGTTTTATTTGTGCCAAAAGGAAAGATTTCCTCTTGCTGTTTAGTTAAAAAACAGAAAACCAGAAATCAATAGATTGAAGAAAAAATAATAAATTACTTAAAGCTCGGGCATAAATTAATAAATAAAAAGATGTCCACTTAATTACGCACGCAACACACTAAATAAATAAATATTGATTGGCGGGAAAGCTATAATAAACGTAAGATGGTTGTTGTAAACACAATATAAAAGACGAGGGTTGGGCGATAATAAGCTTTTATAGAATAACATAAAAATAAATGATAAAAAATTAATTTATTAAGGATTTTTTTTAAGGATTAATATTCGAAATTAATTTGAAATAGAATGTAATTGGATTTTTTAATATTATTAATAATAATTTTGGTTATTTAGGTGAAAATATTTAAATCATTTCTAAATTCTAAGTATTTGTGAGGGGTCATAATTTAAAATTTTCTTTGAAGAGTTTGAAGCCTTTTCAGTTTACATTTACTTTTTTTTTCTGTCATTTATTTTGTATAAGAAAAATTACCATAAATATAAAATAGAATTTACATTTCATTAGCCAACATTTTTGGGGGGATTTACTTTTTTGTTATTTTCGGTTTTAAAATTTTGCCAATAAATTTTATTTTAGAAAAAACTGAAGAAAAATCTTTAGATTTTCTAAACGACCCAACAAAAAAAGACTAACATTCAACCTTTCTCTTTGCCTTAAGGGTTTTTGTTGTTAAAATGGTTGGATGCTTGATCAAACAGTTTGTTAGTAAAGAAAATATTTTTTGGGGTATTTAGAATTCTTTTTTTTTTTTGGTAGACAGTTAAATATGAAGTAAAAGAACTAAACATTAGTCTTAGCATAGAAAAAGAAAATGATCGTGAAATATTTGTTAAAGCTTAAGAAAAAAAAATTATTTATTTTTTTCGCGCTGATTATGATGAAGTTTAATAAAGAGCCAGGTTCGTTTTTTTTGGGAGATTGCATGTTTGAAAAGAAAAATTTGTTTAAAACGGCAGTTGATGGTGAATATTTTTTCTTTTTGTATAATAAATCTTTCATTTACACACGTTTAAATCTTGCCAGAAAAAAATGTTACCAACTTAAAAATTTAAAGTTTTCAAAACCCTTTTCTTTAGTTGGTCTTATATTATATGGCAACTATGTCCATGACCTTCTTCTGTAGCATTTATTTTAAGTTATAACATGTTAATGTTTCATGAGCTGTAAAAGAAGGAGGAGGAGGAGTAGGATTTCTAACCCAAGATACTTTAACAAATGCAGACAGAGTTAGCAGCAAAAAAAAAAAAAAAAATGATTTCCTAGATTTAAAGCAAAAGAAAAAGAAATCTGTTTGGCACGACTTTGAACTTCTATGATGGCCATAACAACAAAAACAACAACATAAGTAACATTTTATTTTAAATATAAAAAAATCTTCTTTAAGTTTTTTAAGGCGTCCAAGGAAAAATACAAGAAAAAAAAATAAACGACAAATTGTAGACATTTAAACAACAAAAGCTGTCTCATTTGATCCATCATTTAGTGAATTTTTTTTTCTTTA
This sequence comes from Protophormia terraenovae, assembly GCA_951394005.1. Lineage (NCBI taxonomy): Eukaryota > Metazoa > Arthropoda > Insecta > Diptera > Calliphoridae > Protophormia > Protophormia terraenovae. The sequence goes on from OX596075.1 coordinate 8,818,111, forward strand.
AATTATATGTTTGTTAGAAATAAAAAAAAAAATAGTTAAAATGAGTGGAAAATTGAAGAAAAGTTTCCATTTCTTTTAAAAAGCCTAAAAAAAAACGAAAAGAACATTAAGAAAATACAATTTTCATGAACTTTTCTTGATTTTAAAGGTTTAGTTTTAAAGTCAACAGTTAAGACATAAAGTAAACTAAAGTTTAAATAACCACAAGACATAATTTTGCTGCTAAAATATTCATATAAATAAAGCAAAAATAATCCAAAGAAATTTTATAAAATAACGACAAATTTAAACTTAACTGGATTAATGAATTTTTAAAACGAAGTAAAGCAAATTAATTTAAACTAAGTTTTAACAAAGATTAACTAACATTTTCTTAAAAAGTAATCTAAAGAAACTTAATAAATTAATAGAAAATTTAATCTTAACTTAAAACGAAATGAAAGAATTTTTAAATCAACATAAACCGAAACTTTCTTGATTTGAAAGGTAGGGTTTTTAAATCAACAGTTAAAATATAAAATAAACTAAAGCTTAAATAACCACAAGACATTATTTTTCTGCTAAAAACATTAAAATAAATAAAGAAAAAATAATCCGAAAAAATTTGATAAATTAAAAAAATTTATCTTAGCTTAAAACAATTTAATCTTAAATTAAACCGGGATTAAGTATTTTTCTTCTTTATACGAAATAAATAAAATGATATTAAAAATATTAAACAAAGATTTACTACTACTTTCTTAAAAAACTAATAAAAGAAATTTGATAAATTAAAAAAAAAGTAAAAAATTTAATCTTAACTTAAACCGAGATTAAAGGATTTTTAAGTCAAGACAAACCGAATAAAATTAAACAAAGTTGAACAGTTATTTACTCTTATTAGGCACAGGGCAAACAAACTCATCTCCATCACCTCATCACAACCATTCTAAAAAACTTAAATAAAAAATTATTTAAACCTAATTTAACTTAAGTTTAATTATACTCAACATTAAACACACTAAAAGCTAGTTAATTTAGAAAAAGGTTCATTTTCTCAATTCAAATTAATATAAAAATTCTATAATAATCAAATAAAAAACTTATATTTTTAATATAAAAAAAAATATATATATATTTTCAGAGATGCCACTTGTTTAAAAAAAATCTGAAACTGAATATAAAATAACAACAATATTAATAATTGTATATAAACAAATTATTTGTGCAATAATATTACTTATTCAAAATATTAAATTTTATAAAAAAATATCTTATGAAGATGCCACCTGTTTTTGCAAATATATTTTTCAAAGCGCTTAAAACAAAGATTTTTCAATTAACACACATTTAGAAAAGAATAAACTATTGAAAATTTAATATTTTTATAAATTTCTATTCAAAAAGCTTCAAAGTGTTGCCACCTATTTAAACATATTTAGCTAAAAAGGTTTTTTACAATAATTTTTGACACATAAGCCATCAAAATTAAAAAAAAAAAATATATTTTTGAAAAAAATTTGAGTTGCCACTTGCTTTTATAAAAGTTTATAAAATGGAAAAATTAAAAAAATCTATGAAAATGGTTTTAGATACAACTAAAACTTGAATGCTTACGTTTTATTATAAAAACATTATTTTTTTAAAGAGTGTTGCCACCTGTTTCGAAAAAAATTTAATAAAAATAATGGAAATATTCCAAAAATTTTCATTAAAAAAATTATTAAATACAAATATTTTATCTATCATTCAAAAATCTTTTGAATTCAACGGAAGAGTTGCCACTTAGTTTAAATTTTTGTTGCTAACTATATTATTTTTGTTAGAAATTTTAATACGTATATGCTAAAAGTGAAAAATATTAATGTTTTGCAGCAAAAATATTTTTAGTGTTGCCACTTGGTTCTACAAAAATGTTGGAAATGAGTTCTAAATTTAAAATTATAAATTTAAAATTTTATAGAGAATTATTAATAAAGAGAATTACTATTAAAAATTACATTTTTCTATTTTGAATTTTATTTTTAAAAATCGTTTAAAGTGTTAAGGAGTTGCCATCTAATTAATTTATATCTTATTTCCATGCGAAATTCAATTTTTAGTTAATATTTTATAATACAAGAACCAAGAATAAAAACTTATTAATATATATTTTAAAGAAAAAATATTTTTTTGAGTTGCCATTTGCTTATATAGAAGTTTATAATATAAAAAAATTCTTAAAAACTTTCATTGAATATTATTCAAGGATAAATGTATAAACAATAAAAATAAAAAAATAAAAAAATACAATTTTATTAAAATAATATTTTCAGAGTTGCCACCTGTTTATAAAGAATTTTTAAAAAAAGTGCCCTTTTTTTTACAAAATTTTCATTAAGGATTATTTAAGCATAAACATACTATAGAAATTGTTTTCTTCTATTCAAAAAATCTTAAATATTTTATAACAGAGTTGCCACATTGAACATTTTTTCTGGAATATATTTTTTTTTTTTCTTCAATTTTGACGCAAAACTACTTAAAGTAATTTATTTTATTACTTTGATGAATAAAAAAATTTGGAGTTGCCACTTATTTTAAAGAAATTCTTGAAATATGTCATTATTTTAAAAAATTTTGATAGATTTCAATTTACACAACTATTTAATTTAGTTATTGATTTAAGCTGAATCTTAATACATATGTAGAAATCTTTAAAAATAAAGTAGAGAGTTGCCAGATTTTAGTTTTTATTTTTGGATTATTTTATTAAAAATAATAAAATAAAAAAAATTTTATTCTTTTTTTTTATAAAAAAATATAAAACAATTTAAATTAAAAATGCTAAATTTTGAACATAATTTTCTTTTGGTGTTGCCACTTTTTTCGAAATTAAAAAAAAAACAGCCTGATTTCCAGAAATTTTTATAAATTTTAAATTTTGCACCCATACAAACTTGTTATTGGTTAAAGCTCAACCTTAAAATGCAATTATATTTAAAAACTTATAGGAGAGTTGCCACGTTTTAAATTTTTTTGGTGAAAAATTTATTTTTTTATTAAAAATTTCTAGAAAAATTAATATAAATTGAACATATTTGTATTAAAAAAAAATATTGTTTTAAAATAAAGACATCTTTGAAAACATAAAGTAGAGTTGCCACTTGTTTTTAATTCGATTTATATAAATTAAAATGTTTTATTAAAATTTTCAAGTAAAATTAACAAATATTGAAAAATTTTTGAATTTTTTTTGATTTTTTATATTTTTGGTGTTGCCACTTGTTTTAGAAAAATTTTATTTCTGGTTAAATTTTTTAAAATTTATATTTCAATATATTTAAAAAGCTTCTTAAAGAGGTAAATATTTTTATTCAAAAATTTTTCTTTAAAAAATCATAAAAATTATCTTAGGGAGTTGCCACCTTTTAGAAAAATTATTTAAGAAAAGGTAATTTTTTATAGTATTTTTACTTAAAATTAATAGAATTTGTAGATTTCATAATTTTAATAAAAAATATATTTTTTAGTGTTGCCACTTGGTTTATAAAATTGAAAAAAAAAAAATATTTTTTAAAGAAATTTGTATTCTTAAGCATTTATAAAGCAATTTAATGTGGAACATTAAGTTAAAAGATCTTTGAAATTGAAAAATCTTTAGAATTATTTTAAAGAGTTGCCACTTATTTAAGATAATTTTTCAAAAAACCAAAATTTCTTTAAACATTTTTAAGCAAAATCAATGGAAATTATTATAAAATATTATTATTCTAATTTAAAATTTTTCGGAGATGCCAATGATTTGAGTTAAATTTTCATTAGGAATTAAAAATATTTCGTAAAAAAAAAAAAATCTTAAATTTCTTCTGTCCCTTGTAGCTAAAATCTGCCTTATAAATGCTTATTTCTTATAATATTTTTACTTAATTTTAATAGAAATTGTAATATTCATAATTTTAATAAAAAACATTTTTTAGTGTTGCCACTTGTTTTATAAAATTGAAAAAAAAAAAAAATAAAAAAAAAAATTTAAAGAAATTTGTATTCTTAAGCATTTATAAATCCAATTTATGTTAAAAATTATGTTAAGATCCTTGAAATTTAAAAATCTTTAGAATTATTTTAAAGAGTTGCCACTTTTTTAACATAATTTTTTCAAAAAAGCTAATTTTCTAAAAAATTTTTAAGCAAAATCAATTGAAATAAAAATAAAATATTATTATAAAGTTTTAGGAAATGACACGGATTTGACTTAAGTTTCATTAGGAATTAAAAAATTCCCAAAAAATATTCCGTCCAAAAAAATCTTAAATTTCTTCTGTCCCTTGTAGCTTAAATCTGCCTCTTAAGTGCTATTTTCTTAAGCTATTTTATTTTTTATTTTTTTTTTTGATTATAAAAAACTTTTATTGCTGACATTAGTTAACTGCCTGCATGTCTGTTCCTCCGTCTGTCCTTCATGTCTGTTTTTGTAGAGGTAATTGTTGTTGTCTAGTCTGAATGATGAATCCTCCTTCTCCTGAATATTTTGTGTCTTAAATTTATTTGATGTTGAGGTTTAGAGGTTCTTTTTTTATTTTATATATAAATTTTCCTACATATGTAGGTCATTGTTGTTACTGGGTTAATTTAATTTCTAGTATTTTTTGCGGTTTTTAATGGTTTTTTTATTTCATTTTTTTATTTTTTTATATTTTTCAAAAATTCAGTTTTATTTTGCAAGCAATTGCAAATGTTGTTGGTGTATTTGTTGTTTATTGTCTTATGTTCATTTGCAAACAATCAAAAGTTAAAATTTATATTCATACGAATCATCAAAAAAATATTTAGTATTAAAAGTTGAAGATTTTTTTCGTCAAATTCTGAGAATTTGTATATGATTCAAATGAAAATACAGAACGAAAAAAGAAATTGCAGTGACCTAAATTGGAAGCAAAAGTAACATAAAATATAAAGAGGAAGGAAAAATACTTGGGAAAATTTTGCTAAAGGGTCAAAATTAGGTTAGAAATATATTAAAGATGCCATATTTTTCCTAAGGAATTTTAAAATTAGATTTTTTAAATTTTTAATTTAAAAATTTTATAAATTAAGAATAAAACTCACCTTAGGAAACTGCGAACTAACATTAGTGATGATTTGATAAATAAGGATATCCTCAAAAATTTTACACTTATTTCAAAATTGTCTAAAACTATTTTTAACTCACTATTTAATGCTCTCTTTTATAAAATTTTAATATTTTTTTTAAAATATATTTTTTCTTCATAATTTTTATTAATTTAATTGCACTTTATCACCCTCTTTAAATTAAAACAACAAAACACTAATAAAACATTTAAATGATTTAATTAATATTCAAGCAAACCAGGAATTAAAATCTATGCACTTTAATCACTTAAGAGTTAAGAAAAAACTAAATTTTAAAGCAAAAATATGCATGCAACAAGTAATTCAACAAAAACAACAACAATATTACAAAAGAAAAAACAGTATACAGCATATAAAGAGCATAGAAGAGTTCACAAAATAAAAACATTATAAGGTGTACGTATGTGTATGTACACGCAACTTTTTACACACTCAAAAAGCAACAACAAATGTATATAAAAATATAAAACTGTAAATTCACAAAAAAAAAACATGTTTTTAAATGCAAAAAAACTGCATTAAGCAATAACATTCACACTTACATATGTATGGATATTAAATGCCTGAGAACTGCAGAGACTTAAATAAGAGCATTTTTTTCAATGCTCTTTGAGTTGAATTAAAAATTCTTGCTCTAAATCAGGAAGGAAATCAAGAGTCATTATAATTGATTAACTGTTTAGTGTTGGAAATAAATTGAAAGAGTTGTATAGAGTTTATAAGAGGGGGAGGTGATGATGGGAAATGAGGATAAAAAAAATGTATTCAATCACGTTGTAAACAATAAAGAATAGGAATAAAAAATAAATAAATAAATAAATAAATGACAAATATATATGTACATACAATATATTTTTTAAAGGAAAGCACCAATTTCATAAAGAAAGTACTATTTATTACTTTTGTTAAAAAAAGTACCTACATATGTACATGTGACAGAAATGTTTGACTAAAAAGTCAAACTGTAATTCAAGTGAAGTACAGTTTACCAAACAAAAGTACTAATATAAGAAAAGTACGATATTGTAATACATTTTTTTTTCGTGTGGAGTCTTTACTTGTTTACTCCCATCGTACGCGTCCCCTGGTGGCAGATAGAAGGGGTTCGGATGTAAGGTATCTGATCCGATTGTAGTCAGTGGATTGGAGATCACTTAAACCTAAAGACTCATAGAAGTTCTCGCGTACCAAATAAATCAAGTGCACTTTTAAGATCAAGGTGATAAGTAGGTAGCAGTGCCTAGGAAGTGTATTTTCGTGGGACCAAAATTAGCCAGAATATAAATAAAATGATGGATGTAGAGAAGAATAGGGTAGATTCAGTAGAAGTTCGGACACTGACTCTGACCTTTTAGGAGTTCACAATGATATAATTGCTCAGAAGGGACAGTTAGTGAGTGAACTGGCCGAAACGGGCGACCTTTTGAGCTCGCCTAAAGACTCTATCGTGGAGACGGGCGCCACGGAAAAATTGAAGGATCTCTTGATTCTGATGAGGAACACGAAATCACCATGATTTCAGTTAACGGTCAGAAACAAGTGATAGATCTTCCAGTACTCGAAGTGTCATCTGCACGAAATAGTGAACAGGTGGTTTCAAAATTATTTCGGCAAGACGCAGTAAAACCAAGTGTAACTACTGTCGTCGACAGCCGAACAAAGGAGTTGGGAGCAAAGAATGGCGTCAGAGCTTCCTTGGTATATCTTAACAAGATGGCCAAGAAAGATCTGCTGTCATTCAGTGGTATGCCTTATCAAGAGGCATAGGAAGAGTGTGATTTGATTTGAAAAAATCTACGGCTCTACCACCGCTATCTTGGGAATGTGCTCGTGAGAGTACATCAACCGAATCAGGCTTCGCATTGGAGTATAGGAATAATGGTAATGATAGCATCCGATCAAATAAAGTGATCACATCTTCGGAACGATCGGTTAAAACTGGGAAGCTGCTACTACTATGTGGCCATCGACTTTGTAAATGAGTTATTCATATTCAGGCGCATTTTATCCATGGATCCAAGTGCTCCTTGATATATTCAGCGCGCTGATAACTCATGGACGGAGTCTTGCTCTGAGTTTCTGAGTTTACTTATGGAAACTTATTTTCCAGGCTGTAGGAACTTAAAAGGCAGAGAGAATCTTTAGATTCTCAGAATGTATATCTAATAGGGAAACTAGTGAAGTAGTTAGTGACATAGTATCGATGGATAAGATAGTATGGGCGGTGAATACCTTTGAACCTTACAAGTCACTTTGTCCAGACAGTATTTTACCAGCCATGCTACAGAACATCAACGACACGGCACTAATATTTCTCACAGAGCTTTTTAATGTATATCTTATTATTCCAAGGAGGTGGAGAGAAGTTAAGAGAAATTACCTAAGGCAGACAAGGCTAGCCACTCGAAACCTAAAGAATTCAGACCGATCAGCCTATCGTCTTTTCTATTGAAGACTTTAGAGAGACTGATCGATCTTTATCTGAGGACGACGATTGACAACCATAACATCAGCCGCGCTCAGCATGCTTTTTTCTAAAGGGTGAATCTACTGAGAGTGCGCAGCATTATGTGGTGAGTTATATTGAACGTGGCGTACAGTATAGGGAGTATAACTTGGCAGAGTTCTTTGATATAGAAGGAGCTTTTAATAATATTAAGATTGAGGCTATTAGAGAATCACTAGGATCACTATGCGTTCGAAACTTCCTAATCGAATGGATTATTTTGATGCTGAATAGCAGAATAATTAATTAGAACTTGGGAGATGCATGCATGTGGAAGCTAGTGACTAGAGGGACTCCGCAAGGAGTAGTTCTCTCGTCTTTACTATGGCTTTTGGCCGTCAATGTCATTTTAAGACAATTTGACACAAGAGGGCGAAAAATCGTTGCCTATGTTGATGACGTTGTTATATTGCTACTAGTAAAGCTTTAGGGGTTAACCCGGAGAAAACGGAGCTAGTTCTTTTCACCAGAAGGTACAAGATGGAGCAGTTTAGGCTACCGGTGTTAGGGGGAATTGAACTTAAATTGGCAAACGAAGCTAAATATCTTGGAGTGTTTGTTGATAGTAAACTATCTTGGAAGAGGAATACAAAGGAAAGGCTTAAAAGAGGTCTCAACGCCTACTACACAAGCAGGAACTCCATAGGTAAAAATTGGGGCCTCAAACCGTTGGCAGTAAACTGGATGTACACATCGATAGTGAGACCTATTCTGACGTCTGGATGTCTAGACTGGTGGCAGGCAATGAGAATAGGAAGTCGTAGCAATCTTTTGTCTAAAACCCAGAGATGTGCTTCGATTGGCATCACAGGTGCCATAAAAAGCATACCTCAGGCGGCTTTAGATGCCATTCTGTATCTCCTTTCCTTTGAGGAGTTGGTGATGAGAATAGCTGCAAGGAGTCTGCTTAAACTTAGTGATCTAGGACTTAAAGGGTCAATTAGAATAGGATATTCCAAACTTCCAAACGAAATCATCTTCGGTGGATATGCCCTGGCTCCACGGATTACATGTGTACGGAGGTTGATTTCGGGGAAACTCCTACACTGATTATCCCAAATAGGGACCAATGGTCAGGAAAGGAGAAACTATTTAGTGGAGCATCGGTATTCACTGATGGATCCAAACTGGTGCAGGTGTTTATCTGTTATCGGATAGTAGTAGTGGGTTCCAGGCAGAAATTCTTAGGTATTCTTAGGGCCACGGAATTGATAGCAAGGAACATTGAAAGCAATAAGGAAGTAACTCTGTATGTAGGTAGCCAGGTGGCGCTGAACGCCCTGAATGGAGATTTCTTCAAGTCTAGATTAGTTAGCGACTGTAAAAAGGCCCTTAGGAGATTGATGAGCAATTATCATATTAGACTCTGCTAGCTACCGGGTCATTGCGAAATAACTGGCAATGGAGTAGCTGATGAATTAGCTAGGAAAGGCTCAGCTTTGAATGGTGCTGTTAGGCTTTTACTTCAGATTGATTAGAGAGTGAATTTGGCATAGAACCAATCATGCATGGAATCGTAGAACGGACTGCAGATTATGAAGGGTCCTATGGTCTAAACTTAATACAGCAGATACAAATCTACTATTAGGCATGAAAAGGGGAAACCTGAAAACTATGATAGGTATTCTGACAGGTCATTGTCCAAAAGGGGGAATGACAGCGAATTGGGAGATATGTTCCTCCGGTCTTGATAATATATAGAGACGGTGGAGCATATTATATGTCACTGTCCATGTCTTCAACTAAGTAGGCAGTAATGGCTAGGCAGTCGATTCGTCGACGAATTGGATAGCATATCAAGGATCGATCTGTGTAGCTTGATAGGATTCGTCATGGGAATAGGCTGGCTAAGAGGGTGTCATTAACTTAGAGCGTACGACATAGGCCGGTAGTATTTTCCTTTTTTCCTTCTAAGTATTTTCAATTCTATTCTATTTTTTTCTTGGTCTCAGTTTTCTAATATTTTCCTTTCTTCCATCACTTTTACAGTACTACTACTACTTTTTTCCATCAATTCTACGAAGGGACTCACAATGGACCTCTAGGTCTCCGAGTGGATGCACAGGAACTCTTCTGAGTACTGTGCAAACCTTCTCCACCTACCTACCTACCTACCTACCTACCTAATAAATTCCCAACAATTTATTAAAAAAAGTTACTAATTTTCATTTCCCAAAATGTTGGAGGAGTTGCCTTTATCCAAATAGTACCATTTTTATACATGAAATGATAAAGAAAAGTACCAATTTATTTATCATTTTAGTTTTCTTCCTAACGAACTAAACATCAATTTTTCCACACTTCGTTTCTTGAGACCAAAAACTTGATTCTAACAAAAAACATGATCACTCCTAATATGTTAAGGAGAGGAGCGGAGTGGAACTTTTAGCAAATATAGTTGTAGTATTTCCTTATCTTTTTTTAGGCTTATTTTGGCTGAAAGCATTTCATGTATAAAATTGATTTTTTTCCTCGCTACGCTTTCTTAAGAACATTACAAAAAAATAAAAAAACATTAAAAACAAGCTTTAACAACATAAGTACCGTAATTCTAAAACTTATGCAATCACATTTAAAGAAAGCTTGGCTGATTGGCCAGTATGATGATGATGGTGATTTTTTATTTGTATTTTTTTTTTTAAACATGTAATCCCCCACTTTTGAAACGAGTAATAAAGCAAGTTTGAAATCTTCTTTATTTTGAACATTTTTTTTTTTTTTTTTGGAGGATTCTAATCTTAAATATACGCAGACATGTGTAATTTTCTTTTAACGAAAAAAAAAAAAATCTCCTTTAAATAAAGTTGCTTTTTTTCAATTTCGTAACGTAATCAAATGTACCGCAATAAGCCAACGGTTATTTTCCCTTTCTGGTCGTTTTACTTATAATGTTTTCATATAAGAAATAAAAAAATAAAAAATTGCCAAGTCTATGGTTAACTCGTGGTACTGGTTAAATGTTAATGGCACCATCATCATTGTCGTCATCATGATCAACAACATCGTCTTTGGCCAGCCAGCATCACATAAGCGAAAGATCAGCTCTCATGCATCACCAAACTTAAGAAGAAAGAAACTAGAATTGCGTAAAATGGGGGAGAAGAGCAAAGAGTGTATATAAGTGTCTTTCCAAAGACTTTTTTAAGCTTAATATGAATAGAAGAAGTAGTTGTAGTTGTTTCTGGCAGATTTAAGCCTTAAACACTAAGAGAATAAATTATGAAAACCAACAACCAACAGTTTTGATAATAGAAATTTTGATGAGTCACCAAGTCCTTTTAAAGGACGATAATATAATTTTTTTAGGTTCTGTTTTCTTTTTTCTTATACTAACTCCTTTTTTTTATACTTAGCGTCAGTTAAGTGCCTAGTAAGTATTTAGAACTGTAGGGTATCTGTTAAAAATTTGTCTGCTATTCTGCTGCTAAATTTTTGTGTCTTCTGACTTGTTTTTGTTTTCCATTTGTTACGTATTGCAGCTTGGGAATTGTACATTGATTCTCTGCTTCTCCTTCAACTCTCTTGGCCAGTTAATGCCCGATGATTATACTTTAAGACGCGTGACTGTTAAGTAAAATTTTTACATTTTTTTTGTTTTAATATTTTTGTTAACTTCCTGCTTCAACTATTAAATTTCTTTACACAAGGAATAGAATCAAGCGAAAAATCTGAGAGCCAGAGGCAAAAAGTTTTTCACCAGCGGATAATAGGATGAAGGAAGTAGTGTTTATACCCACCATCAAAAAGATGGGGGGTATATTGAGTTTGACATTCCGTGTGTAACATGTCGAAGGAATCATCTAAGACCCCACAAAGTATATATTTTCTGGGTCCTGGTTAGATTCTGAGTCGATCTAGCTATGTCCGTCCGTCTGTCCGTCTGTCTGTTGAAAGCACGATAGAGCTCGAACGGGGCAACGTAGGGAGACGAAATTTGGCACAAATATTTATCTTATATAAGGTTTGTTTGGTATTGCAAAATCGGTCAATCAAAAAAAATTTTATGGACTAAAAACTAGAAACACCGGGTGTCCGTTTCATACTTTTCTGCTGATATTTCTTCAATAAAAGCGCGTAAGACAACGAAATTTTGTACGTATAGTTCGGGGGTCGATATAAACTCGGAAACCAAAAAAGGGCATGGTCCGCCCACTTTACCGCCCACCTCCCATATTTATTTATTTATTTATTTATTTATTTATTTGTTTATTTATTTATTTATTTATTTATTTATTTATTTATTTATTTATTTATTTATTTATTTATTTATTTATTTATTTATTTATTTATTTATTTATTTATTTATTTATTTATTTATTTATTTATTTATTTATTTATTTATTTATTTATTTATTTATTTATTTATTTATTTATTTATTTATTTATTTATTTATTTATTTATTTATTTATTTATTTATTTATTTATTTGTTTATTTATTTATTTATTTATTTATTTATTTATTTATTTATTTATTTATTTATTTATTTATTTATTTATTTATTTATTTATTTATTTATTTATTTATTTTTTTATTTATTTATTTATTTATTTATTTATTTATTTATTTATTTATTTATTTATTTATTTATTTATTTATTTATTTATTTATTTATTTATTTATTTATTTATTTATTTATTTATTTATTTATTTATTTATTTATTTATTTATTTATTTATTTATTTATTTATTTATTTATTTATTTATTTATTTATTTATTTATTTATTTATTTATTTATTTATTTATTTATTTATTTATTTATTTATTTATTTATTTATTTATTTATTTATTTATTTATTTATTTATTTATTTATTTATTTATTTATTTATTTATTTATTTATTTATTTATTTATTTATTTATTTATTTATTTATTTATTTATTTATTTATTTATTTATTTATTTATTTATTTATTTATTTATTTATTTATTTATTTATTTATTTATTTATTTATTTATTTATTTATTTATTTATTTATTTATTTATTTATTTATTTATTTATTTATTTATTTATTTATTTATTTATTTATTTATTTATTTATTTATTTATTTATTTATTTATTTATTTATTTACTTATGTATTTATTTATTATTGTCTCTAAGAACCTGAACTCCAGTGAGTTTAAAATCTTTTATAGGCTGCCAAATTATATCTTTGTTATCTATAAAAATGGGGCACGTTTTAACTTTAAAAATACACAGGTATTTTCAGAAAAACCCTTTTGTGTCTAGGATAATTTTATCTGGTTTTATACTGTTTACTTTGCTGTCTTTAGGTAACCTAAAATGTAGTTAGCTTGTTGCTTTATTAAAGGCATTTGAATGATCGCTTTTTATTCGAACAAAATTGGTATTTTTTAAATTTGAAAACATGTTACATATTTTAAAAACCAGGGGAAACCAATCGGCTACTTAACTGTCCCCAAATAATGTAGAGAGTAATGACTTCAAAGGTATGTAAAAGGACGGATGGACGGACATCAGTTTTCGTATGTATTGGTTGAAAGTAAGCGTAGTATTTAAATTGTCAATAGAAAATTCTTTAGAGAACTGTGAAACATACAATTAACATTTAGTTTAAATATAGTTTAGCTGCGTTAAAGTAACGTTTAAGATGAGAAAATTAAGAGAAACATTTGGTTTTAATTTAAGGAAATTGAATTTTAATATAAAAATATTTAAGCTTTAAATTTACAAGTTTAACTATAGATTAATTAGCTTTAATTAGATTAAATCCAAATTGAATAGTTTTTTCTTTTTCCATTTTTTTTTTTTTTTTTGTTTGTTTTGAATTTTGTTTTAAATTCTTTATTTTAGTTTTTTAAACCTTGAATTTAAAACTCTTTTTTTTATTATTTAATCTATAGTTAATCTTAAGCATGTCATTGTTTATTTTAAATAAAGAATGTGTTAATCATTCTTAGGTTTTTTATATATTTTTTGTTGATATTTTGGTGTTAAATCTTAAATTACTCATTTAACTTGTATGTAAACTGTCATACTTTTTCAATATTATTAAAGTTGACCACCCAATTTTGTTAAATTTTTATGCAAAAAAGAGAAATAAACTTATAAAAGTTTATTTTGCAAACATTAGTCATTTTTACTTCATTTTAATAATAAAAAAAACGATCACTTTAAGTGATCGAATATGTTTTATATTTGTTTATCTATTGTTATTTAGAATATTTTTTGTTTTGTATTCTTTGAAATGACCAGTTCGTTTTGTTATTTATTTATTTGAATAAAATTCTTAGTCATATTATTAACGCCAACAAAAAAAAGCCATGACACATGTGTAAATAAATACTGGAGACTTAAAAAGCGGCTTGATAAGTGTTAGAATTAAAATGATTTAAACGTATCCGTTAAACAAGTCCTAAGTGTTTTCCCCCACTTTTTGTGGTCAAGTGTGTGTAGTTATGAATTTAAATAAATTTTTTTATTTTTTTGTGTGTTAATTTTTTCTTTGCATTTATGGTCATTTTTGTCGTTCGTTTCAAACCTCCTTCATACATTCATTTTTCTTGGTTACTGTAATTCGCCAACAACATTTTGCCTCTTTTATAGCTGGTTGAAGGTGTCCTTGTAAATGTTTTGTCTTGTTTTCAACAGATAAATATTTCATGCCTCATAAAAAGTTATAATTTTTTTTTCTTTTAACCTTAAGGGGTCTTAAGTTTAAAAATCAAAAAATAATTTAAAGAAAGAACAGGAGAATTTTTTTGTTATTGAAAAATGCATAAATTTGCTTTAATTAAACACGTTTTAGAAGATCTTATGCTAAAGATTGAATATTTTTAAACTTAGCTTTGAAAATACATAAATAAACATCGAAGATTGGAAATAAGGTCAAAAGGTTAAGGTGGAAATCTTATATCTAAAAACAAATAAAGATAAAATAGTTAATAAACTGGAGAAAGAAAATTGAAAACTATGTATTTCAGAAAATAATAAGTTTAACTTTAAACCAGCTTTATAATTAAAAAAAAATCTTAACCAAAGTTTAACTACAGTTTATTAAATAAAATTTGTTGTTTAGAATTCTAAAAACTCAAATTAAATGATTTAAACTTTAAAAATAAACTAAAAACAACTAATTTCAAATTAAAACCAATTAAGTTTAACATTTTATTTCTAAAGTTTAACTATAAACGGCTACAAATTTCCACATTTGTAAAGAAAATTTCATTTAAACTTAGATTAAGCAAGTTTAACTACCTTAAACTGAAGTTTAACTACCTTAAACTGAAGTTTAACTACCTTAAACTGAAGTTTAACTACCTTAAACTGAAGTTTAAATTCATAAATTTGAAAAACACCTCTAGTTAATAACAATTTAAAAAGAAAGCGATCATATCTTAACTAATTTGAAATAAAGTTTTAAGTATTAATAAATAAACTATAAAAAACTGAAGTTTAAACAACAAAATCTCTAGTTTAACTTTTATAAATCTTTGTTTTCTTAAATCTGACTACAATTTAAGTCTAATAAATTTAATCTTAACTAATTATAATTAAATTGCTCCAAGGAAAAATATTTTATTCGAATTGAGGTCAATCTAAAGTTGTTAATAGTTAAACTATCATAAACTAAAGATTAAACGTTTAAATCATAAGATTAACATTGGCTTAGTTTAGTTTAACTATATATAAATAATAATGAAAACATTTTTAAATTGAATTTTGATTAAACTTCAGTTAATAATATTTAACTAAAGTTTAAACCCAAGAAAATTAAGTTTAGCTTTAACTAATAACAAATTTACAAAAGTAAATAATAATATTTTGTCTTGTTATATATTAAACATAATATTTTGAGAGTTAAACTATAGTTAACTAAAGTTTAAAAGTTAACATTTTAGGTTTAACTTTAGCTTATTTAAGTTTAACTTAAAAAATTATTACTTTTTTTAAAGTAAATTTTGATTAAATTCAGATAAAAAAAAGTTTAATTTAAGTTTTAACCTAAAGAAATAAAGATTAACTTTGAAAATCAAAGTTTAACAAAAATAAATAACAATATTTTGTTTAGACTTCCATTCAACTTAAATTAATCTTAGTTAAATTATAGAAAACTAAGGTTTAAACTTTAAAATTTTAAGTTTAGCTTTAGAATATTTAAGTTTAACTATAAGCAGGTAAAAATGAAAACCTTTTAGGAATAATTTTTTTTATTAAAAAATATTTATATATGTTTACTTGTACTAAACGTTAATTATTTACATTTAAACTATAATAAACTAAAGATTAAACTTAAAAATCAAAAGTTTAACTCTCGTTTATCAAAATGTTTGTGTAATTAAATAAAAATTAAGACTTTTATAAATTAAACTTTGTTTAAACTTCGGTTAATAAAATTAAATTTAAGTTTAAACTTAAAAAATATAAATTTAAACTTAGTTAATTATAGTTTAAGTAAATTAAAAATCAATATACAATTTTTACTTGAACCAAACTGAATTTGTTTATAATTCAACTATAGTAAACCGAAGTTTAAACTTCAAAATCGCAAGTTTAGCTTTAGTTTATTTAAGATTAAATATAGAAAAATTAAAACAACAAATTTTATAAACTTAAATTTGGTTAAACTTAGATTAATAAAGTTCATCTACTAGTTAATTACAAATTATCTATATCAAGCAAAAATAATTCATAAAAATTTAGGTTAAATGTAATTTTTTTGTAGTTAAGCTGTAATAAACTAAAAATTAAGCATTCGAATCTTAAGCTTAAACTTGATTTATTTTTTTTTTTTTTAATTATTAAAATCTTTAATTAAAGTTTTATATGGCAATTGGTAAAGTTTTTAATTTTCTGCAAAGATAAAAAATTTTTGTTCTGGATTAAACTTAGTTTAACCTTAATTAATTAAAGTTTAATTATGGCTTTATTAAGATTTTGCTCTGGAGGTTAGAGAAATCATATTTAATAAACAAAATTTTGATTAAATACAAAGTAATTTGAGTTAAACTTGAAATTAAACTTAGGTTAATTTTTACTAATTCAAGTTTAAATAGAGTTTAATTATTATTTTGCTTTGTTGAACTGATAAATTAAATTTAATGAACTAGACTTTGGATAAATTCAAGTTATTTCCAGCAAAACTTAAGATTGAACTTAGTTTAATTTTAAATAATTAAAGTTTAACTGTAGTTTGAAAAGGATTTTGCTTTGGTGAACCAAGAACTCAAATTTAGTAAATAAATGACAGTTAAACTCGTATAATTTAAAGTCAAATGAGGGATTAAACTTAGTTTAACCTTAATTAATGCAAGTTTAACTATAGTTTAATCAAATTTTATAAACTACAATATAATTAATTTCAAAGCAATTCAAGTTAAACTTGGAATTAAACTTAGTATAATTTTAATTATTTGAAGTATAATTAGAGTTTAACTATTATTTTACATTGGTGGACTGACAAATTAAATCTATAGAATCAAAATTTGGTTAAACTGAAATTATTTCCAGTAAGCCTTGAGATTCAACTTAGTTTAACTTAAAGTAATTGAAGTTTAACTATAATTAAATTAGGATTTTGGTTTCATAGAGAGAGAAATATAATTTAATAAACTATATTTTGTTTAAACTTAAATTATTTTATGTTAAACTTGGCATTAAACATAGTTTAGCCCTAATTAATTAAAGTTTAGGCATAGTTGAATTAGATTTTTGCTTTGTTGATTAGAGAAAATAAATTTTATAATAAATTTTGGTTTAAACTCCAATTGCTTGAAGTTAAATGTCAAATTAAACTTAGTTTAACCTTAATTAAATCAAGTTTAACTATAGTTTAATTAGAATTTGGTATCGCTGGTCGGAGAACTCAAAATTTAATTAAAAAATTATGGCTAAACTCAAAATTAATTCAAAATTATAGCGGGATTAAACTTAGTTTAACTTTAATTTATTTTAGTTTAACTATATTTTAATTAGTATTTTGCTTAGAAGGACTGATAAATTTAATTTACTGAATCAAATTTGATTTAATCTCAAACTATTTCTAATAAAACTTGAGATTAAACTTAGTTTGAATTTAATTAATTGATGTTCAGCTATAATTAAATATGAAAATTGTGTTGCTGGACATACAAAATAATTTTAATTTAATTATTTTGGCTAAACTCAAATTAATTCAAAATAATTGTGGGTTTAAACTTAGTTTAACTTTAATTTATTTAATTTTAACTATATTTTAATTAATATTTTGCTTAGGCTTAATTTAATAAATCAAACGTTGTTTAAACTCAATTCATTTAAAGTAAAACTTGAGATTAAACTTAGTTTAACAATAATTATTTTAAGTTTATTTAAAGTCAATGAAGATAATGCTCTTCTAAGTAAACAAAACAATTTTATTATAATAATTTTGGCTAAACTCAATTTAATTCATGTTAAACTTGGTTTAACTTTAATTTATGTAAGTTTTACTATATTTAATTAGTATTTTCATTAGGTGGGCAGATAAATTTAATTTAAAATATTTAACTTTGTTTAAACACAAATTATTTCAATTAAAACTTGAGTTTAAACTTAGTTTAACATTAATTAGTTGAAGTTCACCTATACTAAAATATGGATATTGCTTTCCTGGATATACAAAATAAATTTATTAAATTCATTTTGGCTAAATTCAAATTAATTCATGTTAAATTTGAGATTAAAGTGAGTTTAGCTTTAACTATTTGGAGTTTAATAATATTTTGATAAGACATTTGCTTTGGTGAAGGGAAATTTAAATTTAAAAAATACATTTTGGCTAAACATAGAATAATTTAAGTTAAACCTAAAAATAAACTTAGTTTAATCTCAATTAATTGAAGTTTAACTAAAATTTAATCAAGAGATTGCCTAATTGATCAAATATTTTTAGTTTAATAAACTAAGCTTTGGTTAAACTCTAATTTATTCAAGATAAATTTGAGATTAAACTAAGTTTAACATTAATTAATTGAAGTTTAACTAAAGCATCATAAATTTTTTGCTTTAGAGATAAAATATTTTAAATTTAACAAACTATTCTTAAGTTAAACTCTAATTAAATCAAGTTAAACTTAGGTTAACTAAAGTTTAAACCAAAAAAATTAAGTTTTACTAAAAAAAATTGTAATTAAAATGGAATAAAACAATATTAGATATAATAATTTCCTTAATAAAATTTTTGTTTACCTTTTTTTAGACTCAAGGCCGCTAAACGTTGACGCAACATTGATATGAATAAAGAATTTGCTTAATATAAATTTGCACAATTTTATTTTTTAAGAAAAACTTAGTTTAACACTTTTTAAAAATTTTTATTGAAAAAATTCGATATATTTTTATACTTTTTAATATTTTTTATTACTTTTAAACTTTATTAGATTTAAATTTTTGTTTTAAAAATTTATATTTTTGTTTTCATAATAATATTTATTTAATAAATTTCTTTTTAATTTTATCTTTATAGAGACTTTTCTTTAAATTTCTTTATCTTTTGTTTTTTTTTCTTATTTTGTTTATTTTTTCAAAACTACCGTCAACCATTTAACCAACACACAAAAAGAACCTGACGACGTCTTTTTAAAAAGATGTTTAAATTCAGACTGGACGGCGGAAAAACTTCCTGCCATTCCAAGAGTCAAGAGTCATTGTTAAGAAGACAAAACCATATTTCATTTGCAATTCATGGCGATTCCCTGACAAATGCAAGAGATGTTTATAAAAGACTCTAATAAACTGGGATAAAATCCCCAAGTTATTTTATGTTTGATGCTGCCACAAGAATCTAAATCTTGTGGAACAAAAAAACGAATGAAAAGAAAAAAAAAATATATAAAATAACAAGAGTTTTAGAACTTGTTTAAAAACGATCTTTATGGGATACAGACAAAATATACAACTCATGCAGCATAGAAGCAACCAGTCAGTCAGGCTGCTCCAGCGAACATGCCACCACTTTTAGTAATGTTTTAGATGAGGCCATGTTTAGAGTCGCTGTTTTTTTGTTGTTGTGTTTGTATTGCAAAAAGAGATGATTATGATGATGGAGCAGCAGTAAAAGGAAATGAATACACACTGATCATGAACTTTGGGGGGAAGAAACTAAAAAATTCATTTCAATTGTTTGAAGGCAACATGTTGGTTGTTAGGAAAAAGAGTTTACCCAAAGAAACTGGTTAAGAGTAATATTTTTGAAACTAAGAGAAAATTAAGAGCATTTGGAAAATCTTATAAAATTTTCCTATAAGAGGCTCTTCAAATTAAAACAAGTATTATAAGGGGGGCAATTTACCCCTTTAAAAATAAATTAAAATTAAGCCCAGTTTGAAACTCTATTAAATTGTAGAGAAATTTTGGTACCTTTTTTTGAATTTGAAGTAATTTTTCCTTACCTTTCCCTTTTACATTTTACTTTAAAGCCCGTCTCTGCTCTTTTTATTTTTTGTAATATTTTCCTTGCTAATATCCATAAATTTTCCTGCTCCCTTTTTTCTTTCCACCTCCAATTGGGTAGCAGGTCATTAGAGAAAACTAATGATTTTCTTACAATAATTTTAATTTAATTTGAGGGCGAGCAAATATTTAACAAATTTATTACATAAAATGACACAAAAATTGCTCTGCAAATAAAAAGGAAATTTAAGCAGTTCTTAAAGCTAATAAAATGGAAATGAATGAAAGAATAATTTTTTTTGGAAAATGCTGGGGAAGCTGTTACTTTAAAGACACGATAGACCGCAGCATAGATTAGGTTATAGTTAAGACCATAGTATAGTCGAATCAATAGTCTAGTTATAGACGGGACTATAGTCTAGTTTATAGTCCGCTACCACAGTCTAGTTTCTAGTCAAGATTATAGTCTATTTAATAGTAGAAACTAAAGTCTAGTTTATAGTCTGGTTTATACTCTAGACTTTAGTTAAGACTATAGTCTATTTATAGTCACGACACAAGTCTACTTCATACTCAAGTCTAGGCTAGTTTATAGTCTAGGCTATTTATAGTTTAGATTAGATTATAGAATAAACTATTGACGTGACTAAACTATAGAATATACTAGAGACTAGACTTAGCCAAATTATAGACTAGACTATAGAATAAACTACAGACGAAACTAAAGACTAGAATACAGATTAGACTATAGATCAGACTATTGGCTAGATTATAGACTAAAATACATAATAGAATAGACTACAGACTAAACTAGACTTTAGGCTAAACTATAGACTATAGTTTATAGTCTGGACAAACGTTTATAGTCTGGACTATAGCTCACAGTCTGGACTATCATTTACAGTCTGGACTATAGTTTATAGTCCTGCCTATAGTTTACAGTCTGGCTTACATTTTATAGTCCCAACTATAATTTATAGTCTGGACTATAAATTATAATCTCAACTATAGTTTACAGTCTGGACTAGTTTATAGTCTCAACGATAGTTCATAGTCTGGACTCTATTTTGTAGTTTGGACTATAGTTCACAGTAGGGTCTATAGTTTAAGAGTGGACTATAGGTTATAGTCTGGACTATAGGTTATAGTCTGGACTATAGTTTATAATCTGGCTTATAGTTTAGAACTAAAGTTTGTAGTTTGGACTACAGTTCACAGTCTGGACTATAGTTTATAGTCTAAACTATAGTTTATAATCTCAACTATAGTTTATAGTCTGGATTATAGTTTATAGTCTCAACTATAGTTCATAGTCTGGACTATAGTTCACAGTCTGGACTATCATTTACAGTCTGGACCATAGTTTATAGTCTGGCCTATAGTTTACAGTCTGGCTTACATTTTATAGTCCCAACTATAATTTATAGTCTGGACTATAAATTATAGTCTCAACTATAGTTTATAGTTTGGACTATAGTTGATAGTCTAGACTATAGTTTATAGTTTGGACTGTAGTTTACAGTCTGGACTATAGCTTATAGTCAGGACTATAAATTATAGTCTTAACTATAGTTTATAGTCTAGGCTATAGTTTATAGTCTAGACTGTGGTTTATGGTCTGAACTATAAATTATAGTCTCAATTATAGTTTATAGTCTGGACTATAGTTTATAGTCTGGACTATAGTTTATAGTCTGGACTATAGTTTAAAGCCTAGACTATAGTTTACAGTCTGGGCTATAGTTCATAGTCTCAATTATAGTTTATAGTCTGGACTAAAGTTTATAGTCTGGGCTATAGTTAATAGTCTCAACTATAGTTTATAGTCTAGGCTATAGTTTATAGTCTGGACTGTGGTTTATAGTCAGGACTATAAATTATAGTCCCAACTATAGTTTATAGTCTGGACTACAGTTGATAGTCGAGACTATAGTTTATAGTTTGGACTGTAGTCTACAGTCTGGACTATAGTTTATAGTCTCAATTATAGTTTATAGTCTGGACTATAGTTTATAGTCTGGGCTATAGTTAATAGTCGGGACTATAAATTGTAGTCCCAACTATAGTTTATAGTCTAGACTATATTTTATAGTTTGGTCTGTAGTTTACAGTCTGGACTATAGCTTATAGTCAGGACTATAGCTTATAGTCTAGCATATAGTTTATAGTCTAGGCTATAGTTAATAGTCTGGACTATAAATTATAGTCTCAACTATAGTTTATAGTCTGGACTATAGTTTATAGTCTAGGCTATAGTTTATAGTCTGGACTGTAGTTAATAGTCTGTACTATAGTTTTTAGTCTGTACTGTAGTTTATAGTCTGGACTATAGCTTATAGTCTGGTCTATAGTTTACAGTCTGGCTTATAGTTTATAGTCTCAACAGTAATTTATAGTCTGGACTAGTTTACAGTCGAGACTATTGTTTAATTTATAGTCGAGACTATAGTCTAGTATATAGTCTAGACTATAGTCTAGTTTATAGACTAGTTCATCGTCAAGGCTACAGTACAGTTTATAGTCAAGACTATATAGTCGAGACTGGATCATATTTTTTTTTTCTCATATTCGAAACTATAGTCCACTTTGTGGTCGAATCTATAGTCTAGTTTATATTCTAGACTATAGTCTAATTTATACTAAAAATTATAGTCCAATCTATAGTATTGCCTTTATTTTAAACTGTAGTATAGTCTATAGTCTTAACAATGGTGTATAATATATTCTATAGTTTAGTTATAGTTTTATATTCCATAGCCTTTTCAATAAATATCATTTCTATAGAATAATTCACAAATCTGTTTAATGACTCCAAATATAATTTTTTTCTTTTTTATTAATATTCTTTATTAGTTTCTATTGATTTTAATTTATTTATGTGTCATTTCTCTTTAGCTTTTATTATTATTATTCTTTTATTATGTATTGTTTTCTATGTGTCAAAATATTTTTGTCTCAGTAAATTAACATTTTTGTTGTACTAATTTATACAGTTTTTTTATTATTATTTCATATAAACTTCTTTTAAGATTTGATGGCAAATATAAAATAGTTATAGACAAAAAAAATCTAATAAAACTTCCCCTCTATTTAACAAATAAACAAGACACTTTAAATTGATTTAAAGTAAATTGACCTTCGGTTTTTATTAAAAACAATTATTTGGTGAAACTGGCGCCCAAAATATTAAATAAAATATAAATTATTTCATTTGTTGTTGATATTGTTTTAGAAGTGTTATTTGATTGAATATTAATTTTATAACAAATGTGTGTTATTGGTTATAGAAGTGAACTATTTTTTGAGTGTTTTTTTTTTTTTTTTTTTGCTAATAATAATTAATAATAGAACTATAGTTTTAATTTAAAAAAAAAGATGATTTAACAGGAAATATTAAGATTAACTTTTAGACTATATAGAAATCTATAGATAAAAAAAGTTTAAACTTTAATTAAATTTAGTTTTAAATATTTGAACTGCTTTCAAATTTATTTCATTTGTTTTGCAATTTATTTCAAATTTATTAAGTTTTTGTTATTTTTAAATATGTAGATCATTTGTGTTTGATATTCATTATTATTATTTCTCATTAAAATCTCATCATATTAATTAAAATATTCAACTGATCACAATTGTTTGATAAGCATTCAGTTAAATAAACGTTTAACAAATCACCATAATAAACATTTAAACAAAAAGCGTGCAGATTTATAACAAATTTAAATTATAAAATAAAAAAAATAAAACAACCTACTGGAAATTTAACATTTTTAACAAGTAAATTTGATAAAAATCTTTATTTTATTTTAATATCTTAAACATAAAGATTCTCACGGTTTAAAACTATTGGGGCGTTTAAAATTCATAGAAGAAACAAACAAAAACTATTGACAGGTTTTTAAACATCCCACCCTCAATACTTCACTCAATAACTAAATAAATATTCATTAATTTATAAATCATCAACCCAAAAACAAATCTTTTAGTAGGAAATTTGAGCTAAAAAATTATACAAAATGTAAATTAAATATAAACTTTACGGCAATTAAAAATGTTAATCATTATTTAAACTGAAGTTGATATAGAATTTATTTTCCCTAAATGACACTTTAAAGGGTTAAAGTAATAATTTTTATTTTAAAAGAATTTTATTAATATTATTTTTGGTGGACATAAAGAATAAAAAAAAAGAACATGATTTTCAATTTGTTAACAAATTTGTTAGCAAGAAATAACTAATTATTTGTTATATAACAAATTGTACAACTTAAGTACTTTAAGCATTCAATACTTAACAAAATGATTTCATAATTTATTTTTGTCTATTTTGTTAAGGGGTTTAAACAACATATTTTTTCAAGAGTCATTTAAGAAGATCATTGAACTGTAAATCATAAATGACATTAAATTAAAGCAAATAAATATTTTTGGTTAATTTTATAAAATGAAAAAAATTATTAAAGCAGAAGTTTTTAAACGAAATTGTGGACTATTTGTTTTTATTAGATATGATTTTTATTTTATTAGTTTTAATTTAGCTTTAAGTTTATGTTTTAGCAAGATCGTCATCATTTAGAAAAAAGGGGGGGTAAATTAAGTACGAGAATGGAGAAAGAAAAGAACAATCATCATTTCTTTGTAGCAAATGAAATAAACTTCAAGCTACAATATAGAACAGACTATAGAATAAACTATAGACTAGAACATAAACTAAACTATAGACTATACTATAGACTAAACTACAGAACAAACAAAAAGCTAGAACATAGACTCAACTATAGACTAAATTCCAGACAAAATTATTGACTAGACTATAGAGTAGACTTTAGACTAAACTATAGACTGTAGACCGGACTATAGACTAAACAAGACTATAAATTGAACTACATTTAATTTTATAGTCATGACTATAGTTTACAATCTGGACTATAGTTTAAAGTCTGGACTATCGTTTAAAGTCTGGACTTTAGTTTATAGTCTGGACTATAGCTTATAGCCTTGGCTATAGTTTATAGTCTGGACTATAGCTTCTAGTCTGGACTATAGTTTATAGTCTGGACTATAGTTTAAAGTCTAGACTAAAGCTCATAGTCTGGACTATAGTTTACAATCTGGACTATAGTTTATAGTCTATACTATAGTTTATAGTATCAACTATAATTTATAGTATCAACTAAAGTTTATAGTCTGGACTATAGTTTATAGTCTGGAGTCTGGAGCATAGTTTATAGTCTGAACTATAGTTTATTGTATCAACTATAGTTTATTGTCTGGACTATAGATAATAGTTTAAAATCTGGACTGTAGTTTATATTCTGGACTATAGTTTACAGTCAGGACTTTAGTTCATAGTCTGGACTATAGTTTATGGTTTGAGCTATAGTTTATAGTCTGGACTAAAGATTACACTCTGGACTATAGTTTATAGTCAGGACTATAGCTTATAGACTGCACTATAGTTTATGGTTTGAGCTATAGTTTATAGTCTGGACTATGGTTTATAATCTGGACTATAGTTTATAGACTGAGCAATAGTCTATAGTCTGAACTACAGTTTATAGTCTGGCTATAGACTGTAGTCCCTCCTAATAGAAACACTTTATTATCAATAATTTTAGTTTAAACAAAAGCTAAAATTTCTCTTTCAATATAATTAGATAATTATTTTATAACCCCTTAATTGTTAATATCTAATTTAACCCCTTATTAAAACCTTTTTAAAGGCGTGTTACTCTATTAAGATTAATCAACAAAAGAAATCAATTTTTTTATAATTCATAAAAATAAATTTCTTAATATAATTAAAAAATTAATTAAATTAATAATTTACTTTATCTCACTAAACTTCCGTTTCATTTAAAAATAATAAATTTATTTTCTTATTTTTTATTAAATGTTGTAAATCATTTGTTTATATCAGCTGCTGCGTTGTGTATTTAATTTGATTTGACATAACATAAGGCTTGGTTAGAGAGGAATTTTTTGCTTAAAAGAAATATATGCTTTAATATTATTACGTTTCTTTTTTTCTTTCAATAACCAATATAATAATTGCGACAAATAATAGAGAAGAAAAAAAAAAACGAAAGTTTGCTGGCAGGAATTAATCATTTAACTTAGCTTTTTGTCATTTGAAAAAAGTTTAACTTACATAATTTTTATTTTTTGTGATACATATGTATGTAACAGATTATTTGAAGAGTTATTTAATGCAATTTTATTTGTATGGAGGTTATTTTGTGGTCTTTGGTTTTTATTTTTTGTGGATAAAGGAACATTAAATCACTCACCTGCAATGAAAGAGAAAAAGAAATAAATTTATTAGTGTATATTGTTAAAATTGTTTAAATAAATCAAAATTTAAACAGTTACATATAATGAACAATAAACAATAAATTAAATTAATTAAAAATAGATTTATCAAAATTAATAAAAAAAAAAATAATAAAATAATTAAATTATTATGAAGTATGTATGGACCATATTACAGACTAGACTAGAGCCTGGACTAAAGACCAGAATATTTAATACACAAAACCAGACTTAATCAGAGCGACCAACTCCTTTATACATGCGTCAGGTTGGTTCGATTCGAACATAGCTTCGGACATGTGAGTTATACCACATGATCCTTTAGGGTATCACAACGGGACTAAATTAGACCCACGTGAGCTATACTGTAATTGTTCGGATAACTGTCAACTTAACCTAACCTAAACCAGACTTAAAACTATAGTCGTGATTATAAACTATAGTCCAGACCATAAATTATAGTCCAGACTACAAACTATAGTCCAGACTATAAATTATAGTCCAGGCAGTAAACTATAGTCCATACTATAAACTATAGTCCAGACTGTAAAATACAGTTCAGACTATAAACTGTAGTCTAGACTATAAGCTATAGTCGAGGCTATAAACTATAGTAGAGATTGTAATCTTTAGTTCAGACTATGAACTATAGTCCAGATTATAAACTATAGTCCAGATTATAAACTAATGCCCAGACTATAAACATATGTCCAGACTGTAAACTATAGTCCAGAGTATAAACTATAGTCCAGACTACAAACTATAGTCTAGACTATAAACTACAGTTCAGACTATAAAATATAGTCCAGACTATAGTCTATAGTCCAGACTATAGTCTATAGTCCTGACTATAGTCTATAGTTCAGACTATAGTCTATAGACCAGACTATAGTTTATAGTTCAGACTATAGTCTATAGTCCAGGCTATAGTTTATTGTCCAGACTGTAGTTTATAGTCCAAACTGTAGTCTAAAGTCCAGACTATAGTCAATAGTCCAGACTATAGTTTATAGTCCATACTGAAGTCTATAGTCCAGACTATAAACTTTAGTTCAGACTATAAAATATAGTCCAGACTATAAAATATAGTTCAGACTATAAACTTTATTCCAGACTACAAACTATAGTCCAGACTATAGTCTATAATCCAGACTATAGTTTATAGTCAAGACCCTAATCTATAGTCCAGACTATAGTTTATAGTTCAGACTATAGTTTATAGTCCAGACTACAGTTTATAGACCAGACTATAGTTTATAGTCCAGACTATAGTTTAAAGTCCAGACTATAGTTTATAGACCAGACTATAGTTTATAGACCAGACTATAGTTTATAGTTCAGACTATAGTTTATAGTCCAGACTATAGTTTGCAGTCCAGACTATAGCTTACAGTCCAGACTATAGTTTATAGTCCAGACTATAGTTTATAGTCCAGACTATAGTTTATAGTCCAGACTATAGTTTATAGTCCAGACTATAGTTTATAGTCCAGACTATAGTTTATAGTCCAGACTATAGTTTATAGTCCAGACTATAGTTTATAGTCCAGACTATAGTTTATAGTCCAGACTATAGTTTATAGTCCAGACTATAGTTTAAAGTCCAGACTATAGTTTATAGTCCAGACTATAGTTTATAGTCCAGACTATAGTTTATAGTCCAGACTATAGTTTATAGTCCAGACTATAGTTTATAGTCTAGACTATAGTTTATAGTCCAGACTATAGTTTGTAGTCCAGATTATAGTTTATAGTATAGACTATAGTTTATAGTCCAGACTATAGTTTATAGTCCAGACTATAGTTTATAGACCAGACTATAGTTTATAGTCCAGACTATAGTTTATAGTCCAGACTATAGTTTATAGTCCAGACTATAGTTTATAGTCCAGACTATAGTTTATAGTCCAGACTATAGTTTATACTCCAGACTATAGTTTAAAGTCCAGACTATAGTTTATAGTCCAGACTATAGTTTATAGTCAAGACTATAGTTTATAGTCTAGACTATAGTTTATAGTCCATACTATAGTTTGTAGTCCAGATTATAGTTTATAGTATAGACTATAGTTTATAGTCCAGACTATAGTTTATAGTCCAGACTATAGTTTATAGTCCAGACTATAGTTTACAGTCCAGACTATAGTTTATAATTCAGACTATAGTTTATAGTCCAGACTATAGTTTATAGTCCAGACTATAGTTTATAGTCCAGACTATAGTTTATAGTCCAGACTATAGTTTATAGTCCAGACTATAGTTTATAGTCCAGACTATAGTTTATAGTCCAGACTATAGTTTATAGTCCAGACTATAGTTTATAGTATAGACTATAGTTTAAAGTCCAAACTATAGTTTATAGACCAGACTATAGTTTATAGTCCAGACTATAGTTTATAGTCCAGACTATAGTTTGCAGTCCAGACTATAGCTTACAGGCCAGACTATAGTTTATAGTCCAGACTATAGTTTATAGTCCAGACTATAGTTTATAGTCCAGACTATAGTTTATAGTCCAGACTATAGTTTATAGTCCAGACTATAGTTTATAGTCCAGACTATAGTTTGTAGTCCAGATTATAGTTTATAGTATAGACTATAGTTTATAGTCCAGACTATAGTTTATAGACCAGACTTTAGCTCATAGTCCAGACTATAGTTTATAGTCCAGACTATAGTTTATAGTTCAGACTATAAACTATAGTTCAGACTATAAACTATAGTCCACACTATAAACTATAGTCCAGACTATGAACTATAGTCCAGACTATAAACTATAGTCCAGACTATTAACTATAGTCCAGACTATAAACTATAGTCCAGACTATAAACTATAGTCCAGACTATTAACTGTAGTTCAGACTATTAGCTATAGTCCACACTTTTCTCTATAGTCCAGACTACATTTAAATTTAATTTTGAAAGCATTTTCATTAATCTTCAGTTGATTTATTGAGTCAAGTACTTAACTTTTTTTTCTTATTCAATAAAACATATTTTATTTTCTGCTGTTGTTGTTATTGTTTTTCTTTTATCAAATTAACAGTAGAAATCACAACATGAAAGTAAACACTTCCGTCTTTAAAGTCACATTAATAAAAGTCACAGATTTCACTAAAAGGCAGCAACAAATTCTATACAAAATGAAAGACTTAAGAACCAAACTTTTAAATGAAAGCTAATAAAAAAAATCGAAGGTTTTTTTATTGTTGTTGTTTTTTTCCTTTCAGTTGCTGGCTGCATTTGTTATTTGCAGTTGTTAACTGATATCTTATAATAAATTTTAACCTTAACAATCTAAAACATAAAGAAAATTCGCTTTTCAAAAGCAAAAAAGAAAAAAAATATATAAAAATATTTTTTTTTTTAGATAGCAAACGTTTGAGAAGTTTGTTGGTTATGTGGTGAAAAAGGAAACCTGTAATGTTATTTTAAACCAAACAAACAAACAAATAAATGGCAAATCTATGTAATTACAAATAATAATTCTAAAAACATTTATCTTGCTCTTATACCAACATTATTTTTTTTATTAAATCTAAGTTTTCAAAGCAAAAGCTTTAATACGTTTATGTATGTATGTGTGTGCATGAGTTTTATTTATGAAAACGACATTGAATCGACAAAATGCAATTTATGCGTTTCGTTACATTTCATTGCAATTTAAGTTAGAATTTTTAGTTTTTCTTTTTCAATCTTTTAATATTCGTTTTGGTTGGTTGGTAATCCTCATCAATGGTCTTAGGGCTTAGAGAAGATGCTGCTGGTAACTTCCATAACTTCGTTAGAAGTTTTTTTTTTTTTTTTGTTTAAGCAGCCAATACAACAACTACTTAAATTCTTCTTTTTGCTATCAATTGATTGAGATTAGAGTTAGAAGTAGAAAAAATATTGCAGCATAACTACAGCTTATGTTATGAATTGAAACTAATGCTTAAGAAAAACTTTTCTTTTTTTTCAATTTAAAGATCAAATCAATGCGGCAGCTGTAGAATGTAAAAGTTATTTTCTTATTGTTGTTGCTAAAGCTGTGGTGCTGGCAATAAGATATGTTTATAGCAAAAAGAAGAAGAAAGAAAAAAATATTAAAGAATGTGTGTGATTTGTAGGCAAAGCCTAAAAAACGACAATTTAAACAAATAAGAGAATATTTTCTTTGCTATAAACTAAAAGAAAAAAAGTAAAAACAGGCAAAAGAGTTAGCAAACAGTGGGTAAAAATTAAGAAAAAATAAACAAATTATTAGAAAAATTATGTTAAAAATAAATTAAAAACCAAAATATAAAGTTGGCGTACGTTTTATTACTCTATTATTCAAAAAATATTTCCGATAATAATTTGATTTTTTATTTTAATGATAGCCCACTGTATTAGCTATTAATCCATATATATATATTTTTTTTTCTAAAAATTTCACTAAAAAAAACTTTAAATTGAAAAAATTAACAAAAAAATAAAAAATAGTTATAAAAAAGTTTTACATAATTTAACCTACTGTAATTTTTTAAATGTTTACTTTTTTCAATATATTTTAATGCCACATTAGAGCCCACTGTATTGTAAATATATGTATAAAATGTTTTATTTTTTATTTAATTAATTTTAGTTAAAAAAAAAAATTATTAAAAAAAAAACTTAAAATGTTTTTTCTAAAATAACCCACTGTATTATTAAAAATATATACATTTTTCTACAAATTTTGATGGCACATGAAAGCCTACTGTGTTGTGTTTTAATTTATATAAAATATTTTGTACAAAAACTAAATTTTAATAAAACAATAGTCAAAAAATTATAATGAAAATAATCAATGTATCTTTAAAACAGATCAGGGCCCACTGTATTGTGTTGGAATTAATATAAAATTTGTTTACAAAATATTTAATTTAAATAAAAATAGTTTTAAATATAAAAATTAGTAATAAAAAACCATAAAATTAAAAGAATTAAACATTTAAAATAAAACTTTTAATCGATTTTTAAAGAAGCGGATAATATTTTATTCGGATACTAAAAACCGGTTAATTATTTCTTTGCTACTTAACAAACCTAGTCATTTTCCATTTGATTTGTTTTAAATTCGCATCTTTAAGAACCGGTTTTTTATTCGATTCTTTCTGAACCGAATAATTTCTTTAAACGATTTTTTTAATTAAATAGTTTTTTTTTTTAGCTTACTTTAAGAACATTGGTTTTTTTTATTAGTTTTTTTTATAACCGGATAAGTTTTTATTCGATTCTTTAAGAAGCGGTTTTTTATTCGATTCTTTCTGAACCGAATAATTTCTTTAAACGATTTTTTTTTAATTGAATAGTTTTTTATTTGCTTACTTTAAGAACATTGTTTTTTTTTTATTAGTTTTTTTTTTATAACCGGATAAGTTTTTATTCGATTTTTTAAGAAGCGGTTTTTTATTCGATTCTTTCTGAACCGAATAATTTCTTTAAACGATTTTTTTTAACTGAATAGTTTTTTATTAGCTTACTTTAAGGACATTGGTTTTTTTATTAGTTTTTTTATAACCGGATAAGTTTTTATTCGATTCTTTAAGAAGCGGTTTTTTCGATTATTTTTAAACGGAATAATTTTTTTTTTCTAGTATTTGTATAACATTATTTTTTAGATTTCTTCAAAAAACGATTAATTAAAAAGAACCGGTTCTTTTATTCGATAAATTTTCTATCGTATATATTTTATTCGATTGTTTTTATTGAATAATTGAATAATTTTTTATCCGCTCACTTTAAATTATTTAGATTTCTTCAAAAAACGATTAATTAAAAAGAACCGGTTCTTTTATTCGATTGATTTTATATCGCATATATTTTATTCGATTCTTTTTATTGGATAATTGAATAATTTTTTATCTGCTCACTTTAAAAACTATTGCTTTTGATAGATTTTTTTGAAACCGGTTAATTTTATTCGATTCTTTAAGAACCAGTTCGAATTTTAATCG
Organism: Protophormia terraenovae; assembly: GCA_951394005.1. NCBI lineage: Eukaryota > Metazoa > Arthropoda > Insecta > Diptera > Calliphoridae > Protophormia > Protophormia terraenovae. Next base: position 8,850,376 of record OX596075.1, read on the forward strand.
ATTCTTTTTGAACCGAATAATTTTTTTTAATCAATTATTTATAATGATTCATATTTTTTAGATTTTTTCAAAACCAAATAATTTTTTTGGATGTTTTAAGAACCGGTTGTATTTTATTCGGTTATTTTTAAATCGAATCATTTTTAATTCTTCTATTTTTAAATCGAATAACTTTATTATCAATTGTTTTTAAACTCATTGTTATTTTTTTCAATACCGATTATTTAAAAAAACGGTTCTTTATTCGATTAATTTTAAATCGTATATTTTTTTATTCGATTCTTTTTGAATTGAATAATTTCATATGCGCTCACTTTAAAAACTATTATTTTTTATTAGGTTATTTAAAAACCAGGTTCTATTTTTAATCGATTCTTCTCTTGGTTAATAATTTATTTAATCGTTTGTTATTATTTAGATTTTTTCAAAACCAAAATATTTTTTTTTTTTTTCTTTACATTTTTTAGGAACCGATTTTTTTTTTTTATTCGATTAGTTTCAATTCGAATCATTTTTATTTAAATTGATTATTTTTCAATAGAATAAATTTTTTATTAATTGTTTTTATAAACGATTCTTATTTTTAAATTTTTCAAAACCGCATAACTAAATGGAACCGGTTTTTTATTCGATTAATTTCAAAAAGAATACATCTTAAATCAAATATTTGTTTAACCTATTCCTTTTGAATTGAATAATGTTTCATGTGCTTACTTTAAGAACTAATATTTTTTATTCGATTCGTTAATCGTTTCTTTAAGAATCGGTTGTTTTTTATGCGATTCTTAAAGAAACGCTTATTCGGAAACAAATATTTGATTACTTAAAAAAACAGTTCGTAATTTATTCAACTCATTAAACTTTTTAGTCAATTCTTCTTCTTCTTCTTCTTCTTCTTCTTCAAAAACCGGTTAATTTTTTATTCTATTTCTTAAGAACCGGTTAATTTTTAAAATATTGTTTCAAAAACTGTTCAAATTGTTATTAATTTTATTTAAACATTCGTTGATTTTTATTCGAGTATTATTTCTTTTGTTTAAAATTTAAATTTTTTATTTTTTTATTTAAACATTAATTTTTTTTATAAAATATTAAATTTATTATTTTTTTATTAAAAAAAATTTTACTATTACCTTTTTTTATTTTAACAATTTATTTTTTTTTTTTTTTTTTAAATTATTTGTTCACCTTTCCATCCCACTGTTTTCTATTGCTCTTGATAAATAGTCTTTTTTTATCTATTACAACGCCTTCTTCCCCTCGAAAAACACATAATTTTTTGCCATAAACATAGACGACCCTTTGTACACTGTTTTCAGCTGCCAATATTGTCAATATCTTAGCAACAACAAAAAACAATAACAACATACATATAATTCTTAAAAGAAAAAAATAATAATGAATAGAAAGGAAAATCTAGCAAAAAAAATGCTTAAAGCATTTACTAATACTAAAGCACAACAACAGCAAAATCAGCAAAATAAAATGAAAAAAAAAATTGATGCTTAGAGAATAGAAAAAAACTAAACGCAATTTATTGAGCAAATGATGTGTATTTTGTAACACACACCATCTAAACAAACTCGTGTAAAAACAAAATAACTCTAAGTTCGAAACGCAAGTACTCGTTTTAAGTACGAATATGAATTTTACTAAGAGAGTAGAAACACGAAATAAGTATTTGTTTGTTGGTGTGTTTATTTATTTGTTTACGTTTGTTTAGTTGTTAATGTTGGTATGGAGTTTTAGGTATAAGCATTTAGTTTTTTTTCTAACTCTCTAACGACAACAACAATAGTTATAATAGGCAAAAAAAATAACAACAAAAAACACTATGTTTAATAAGCTTAACAATAATAAAATGAAATCAAAACAAAACAAAACAAAAAAACTTATTTACACAATTATAACAATGAACAAAAAGGAGCTTAAAAAGAGCAGAGAGTCAAAAGGGAGGAAGAGTTCTCTAATATAAAAAAAGAGTTAAGAGTTTTTATAGATTTGTTTTGCTGAGTGTGTAAAAGATGCGTGTTTTTACCAAGGGTTTGTGTGTGTATGATGCTGATGCTAAGGAATTTAATAGCAAGTGTTGCAAAACAATTGTTTAAAAGAAATATTTTATAAATAGTGGGGGCAAATATTACTTAGAACAAAGAGAGCAGAGAAGGAGTAAAATTTAATTATGAAAAGGGGTTATTTCAAAGAGAATTAAAGGAAATAAATTAATAAAAAAAATAAATAAATAAATAAATAAATAAATAAATAAATAAATAAATAAATAAATAAATAAAGAAGAACATTTTAAGAAATTCTTGGATATTTTTAAGAAAGAATCTTTTGAAATGTTTTCTGCGCATTTTTTTTATTTAATTTAAAGAGCTTAAAAGTATTTTTTATGGGTTAATAGTTCTGTTTTTTTTTTTTTTTTATAATAAAATAATGTGTTTCCTTCTTGATAAATAAATTTTCCAACAGAAAAATAAATCCATATTCTGCGCATTTTTTTTTTTTTTTTTTATTTAATTTAAAGAGCTTAAAAGTATTTTTTTATGGGTTAATAGTTCTGTTTTTTTTTTTTTTATAATAAAATAATGTGTTTCCTTCTTGATAAATAAATTTTCCAACAGAAAAATAAATCTATATTAACACTAAATAAACATTCAACGCCTGCGCTTTTATTTTTTTATACCAGAAAAAAAAAACAGCCTTTAAAAAAAGCTTACACAGAACATTGTTAAAGTTCTTTATTTAAATATAAAAAATTTGCGTTCTTTTATTGTCAAAGTACAAAGACTACAAGAAACCAAAAAGTTAACAAAAACAAAAAAAAAAGCTTATAGATCTCAAATTGTTTGTAAAATACTTAGCATTAACATTATTACACGAGAAGCCGTATGGCTTTCAGATTTCATTATCAACAAAATACAAGACAAACAAAAGTGTCATGTGTTGACAGCCTTTAAAAACCCAGCAAAAAAAGAACTGAAAAAGCCATGATTTTAACATTGTGTTGTCATTGGAAGGAAGTACTTAGTGGTGAAAAAGAGCTGCAGAAGTTCTTTTTTTAACCCATGGTTGTCATTGGTAGGATGTTATTCTTTTATACTTCTTTTTCATTCCTTTGGATGTACTTTCCTTAAAACTATGTTTATCCAATTTTTTAATAAAAATTCTGTTTTTGTCCTATTAAATAATCATAAAAATGATTAAAAAATTATAAAATTTAAATTTTGTTAGAAATTATTACAATTTTTTCCCGCTAAAAATTCATTTATTTTCACTTTTTTGGAAGTAATTATTAAGAACTTCCAAAAATGTTAAAAATATTCACTTTGTTCCACTTTTGAAGTCGTAAAAATGTTCTTTTTTTGGAAGAACTTCATCGTTTTTTGCTGGGAAAAAGTATACACGCAGCTGTCATTAACACAAAAACAATATGATTGCAAATATAAAGCTTTACTTTTATTTTTAAATAAATAAAAAACAAAACAAAAAAATTATTAAAACAAACTTGCCTTCATCCACTGCACTACAAAATGAAATCAGAACAAAATTCAAAAAGAGTTGATTTTTTTATTTTTTTTTTTATTTATTTCCTAAAGAGCTTATGATGCCAACACAACTATAAGAGTTGTATGGGGTGTTTGTGGGGAGTAGAGATCTGGAGAAATATTTACAATATTTGTAAACACGGAGACTTATTATATGTAAAACAAGTAAACAAACATATAAAAATATAAATAAAAATAAATTGTTGTTGTTTTAGCTTAAGGCGGAGGTGTGTGTTTTTGTGTGTAGAAGTAAAAAATGTACTTATATGCAGTTGTTTTGGTAATTTTTTTAGGGTTCGCATTTTAAATTCGTTGATGCAAAAATAAAAAAAAAAAACACAAAAAAACAAGGTGTTGACAGGAGGTGGTAGAAAATTTGACAACATTTAATTTTTCTTCAAGTAAAGTGTAAATAAAGTGTTTTAAAAAAATTAAGAGAACAATAAATAAAGATAAAAAAAATGCAAATAAATATTTTTTTGAGGAAAATTAATAAAATAAAAATAAATCGAGGATCCAAAAATTTTATTTTTTGATGAAACGAACAAAAATTAATAAATTTTTCCTTTCTAAAGAAATTGAACAAAAATATTTTAAGAAACAAATAAAAAATTGTTCCTTTAAAAAAATCGATTAAAATCTTCACCGTATTCTTTTAATCGAATAGGAAGAATAATCGATTATTAAGGCATTTTTAACAAGCGAATTTATTAACCCTTTTCAAATTACTTAATAAAATCGAACGGGGTTTTTTATCGAATCGAAAATGACTTGGGTTTTTAACGAATCAAAAAGTATTGATTTTAAATCGATTTTTTTTAATATAAGTTTCAATTTATTTAATGAATAAAAAAAGAAGCGTTTTTCGAATCGAATAAAAAACCGGTTTTATAACCGAATAAAAAAAACCGGTTTTTTGAATTGTATAAACAAATTTTTTAAAATACATGTTTCAATTTATTTAATGAATAAAAAATAACCGATTTTCGAGTCGAATAAAAAGCCGGTTTTATAATCGAATAAAAACAAACCGGTTTTTTTAATTTTATAAACAATTTTTTTTAAATAAATGTTTCAATTACAATTAAATACATGTTTCAATTACAAACAATAAAAAAAGAACCGGATTTCGATTCGAATACAAAACCTGTTTTATAACAGAATAAAAAACAAACCGGTTTCTTGAATTGTATAAACAAATTTTTTTAAACACATGTTTCAATTTATTTAATGAATAAAAAAAGAACCGGTTTTCGAGTCGAATAAAAAACCGGTTTTGTAACCGATTAAAAAACAAACCGGTTTTTTGAATTGTATAAACAAATTTCTCAAAAAGAAAATATAGAATGAAAATATCGCTTCTTAAAATGGATTAAAAAATTAAACGGTTCTTAAGAAAATTTATTTTGAAAGATACGATTGGAAATTTTTTAAATCGAATATATAATTTAAAAAAAAATCGTTTAAAAAATATAGTGTTTTAAGTAAAATAAACGGTTTTTGAACCGAATAAAAAACCGGTTTAATAACCGAATAAATATCAAACCGGTTTTTTGAATTGAATGAAAAATTTTTCTTAAAGAAAATATAAAAAAATTAATTTTGAAATATACGAATGGAAATTTTTGTTAATCGAATAACATCTAACAGGGTTTAAAAAAATCGAGTAAAGAATAAAAGAAACGAACTAATTTTTAATCGATTAAAAAGAAGCGAACATTTAATCGAATAGAAAATTTAAAATAGGTTAATCGAAAAATGTTTTTGTTCTTGAAAAAAGCTAAAAATGAATTAGTATTTTAAACGAATAAAACACAAACCGGTTTTTAATTGAATAACCAACCGGTTTTTTAATAAAATAAAAAAATTTTATTGTTTCTATCCAATATAAAACAAATTTTAAATTTAGTATAAAAGAATATTAATAAAAAATGGAACCGATTTTTATTCGAATAAAAACTCGATTAGGTTTTTTTCGAATAAAATATCAACTGGGTTTTAAACGAATGTAAAACCAAACAACTTTTAATCTAATGAAAAACGCATAAATTTTGAATCGAATTAAAAATTAACCGTTGCTAATCGAATAAAAATAAACCGGTAATTATTCGAATAAAAATTTAATCGAATATAAAAAACACTTTAGATTTTGTATAAAACGAAAAATAATAAAAATTAAATGAATTGAATGAAAAAATTTTCTTCAAGAAAATAAAAGAAAATTAATTTTGAAAGATACGAATAGAAATTTTTTTAATCGAATAAAATCTAACAGGTTTTAAAAAAATGGAGTAAAGAATTTAAAAACGAGCTGATTTTTTAATCTATTAAAAAGAAGCGAATATTTAATCGAATAAAAAATTAAAAATTGGTTAAACGAAAAATTTTGTTGTTCTTGAAAAAAAAGCGAAAAATGAACTAGTATTTTAAACGAATAAAATACAAACCGGTTTTTTAATAGAATAAAAAATTTAAAGCTTTTTAATCGAATGTAAAACAAGTGTTCAATTTTATATAAAATAATACAAAGTTTTGTATAAAAGAATAAAAAATCAAACCCGTATTTATTCGAAAAAAACCGAATCGGTTTTTATTCGAATAAAAAATCGAATTTGTATTTTTTCGAAGAAAAAATCAACTGCATATAAAATCAAACTATTTTTAATCTAATAAAAAACGGATACATTTTTAATCGAATTAAAAATTAACCGTTGCTAATCGAATAAAATACAAACGTATTTATAATCGAATAAACAATTTACATGTTTTTAATTGATTGTAAAAAAACATTTTAAATTTTGTATAAAACGAATAATGATAAAAAATAGAACTGATTTATATTCGAATAATCAAACGAAACAGGTTTTTTTCTTCAAAAAAAATTTAAATTTTAATAGAAAACGGATCAACTTTTAATCGACTTAAACGGTGTTCAATCGAATAAAAACGAACCGGTTTTTAATCGGTTAAAAATCGAATCAGATTTTAATCGATTTAAAATCGAATCTGTCTTAAATCAAACCTATTTTTAGTGAAATAAAACTCGAACAAGTTTTTAATCGAACATAAATCGAACCGATTTTTAATCGAATAAAAAACAATTTTTGAAAGAAACAGAAAAATATGTAAACTATATTTTTAATTGCATTTAATAGCAGGTTTATATTCGAATAAAAGATTGAATCGATTTATGGGGGGTTTATGATTTAAATAAAACACGAGCCCAATACCGAGTTGCGTTTCGGACTCTAGCGGAGGAGTACTTACATGCTCCTCATCACTCGGTTAAGAATCTAACTGGTTAATTCGAATAAAAAACATACCGGTTTTTAAAAGATTAAAAAATTTAACCAGTTTTTTTATCGTATAAAAATTGAACCGGGTTTTAATCGATTAAAATCAAACTGGTTACTAATCGAATAAAAATCTAAACTGATTAAATCAAATAAAAATAGATTTTAAAAGAAACGGAAGAAGTTTTAATCTATATTTTTAATCGAATAAAAATGTAACCGGTTTTTATTCGAATAAAAATCAAACCGGTTTTTAATCGAATAAAAATCAAACCGGTTTTTAATCGAATAAATATTTTAAAAAAATTAATTAAATAAAAAATGAAAATTAGAAATAAAAAACATGTTTTATTCGAATAAAAAAGTGAACCGGTTTTTAGTCGAATAAAAAAGTGAACCGGTTTTTAGTCGAATAAAAAATTAATTGTTTTTTACTGGAATCTGCTTTTTAGCAATTAAAAAATTGAACCGGTTTTTATTCGAATAACAATAAAACCGGTTTTTAATCGAATAAAAATCAAACCGGTTTTTAATCGCATAAAAATTTAAAAAAAATAATCAAATAAAAAACGAAAAATAAAAAATATTTCTACATTTTAAAAATCGAATTTAAACAATCTTTATGAGAAGCTCAAAACTTATATGTTTCTTAAAAAGTCTATTTCAATAGGTTTTTTAAATTCAATTAAAATTTGTACGTGTTTTTTATGAATCGTAAATTATTTGAAATATTTTTTATTTTTCTTTTGAAGTCAATATTTTTAAATGGCCTTCCTTTTTCCATTTTTCCAAGAACCTATAATTTTCTAATGTTGGCTATTTATTGCTGCTGTTTGTTCTAAAGTATTTTTTTAAAAGAATTTTTGTTCTAAAAAGGTTTCAAATTTAAATTTTCTCTTTATAATAAAACACTTTGTTGGTGGTCTAATTTAAAATAAGAAAAAAACTTAAAGCTACCAAACCTTAAAAAATAAAATTGCAAAAAGAAAAAAAAAAAAAAAATACTAAAAAGGCCAATAAAAAGTTGCTTAAAGTTAAAAAAAAAAACCACAAACATGTTGTATGTTTCATACACATGAGTTGAAAAACAAAATTCTAATATGGGAGGAGTAAATTTTGAAAAAAAAAAAGTTGAGCTTAATGTGAAACATAAAACGTGTGATTTAGTTAAATTAAAAAAGAAAAAACTTATAAAAAAAATTTAGTTTTTTTTTTATGTTTAGTAATTTAGTTGTCAGTAACTTAAACTTTTTAAATTTTTTTGGCAAGAATTTTTTTTTAAAGTTATTAAGAAAAAATTATATTTAATTTGGCAACACCTTATTTTGTGTTTTTATTAAAAGGGTCTTTTTATGCATCACACCCTTTTTGTGTGTGTGTAGCATTAAAAATTTTGCTTAAAATTTTTTTATGAATGAATAAAAAAGAGTTAAGGAATTTTTCTAACAGCTGGTGTTTTTTGAAAAAATTATCATATTACCAATATCCTTTAATGAAATTTTAATTACAAAAAAAAAAAATCTTTAAAAAAAAAAATACAAAAAGTTGGTGATATTCGGTTCTTTAAAAACCGGTTAATTTTTTTAATGGAAGTTTTAAAATTAATATAAATTTTTTTATAATTTTTTTTTTTTTTTTTTTTTTAAAAATCTAAAATTTTTTTCTATGATCTTCTAAGAACCTTAAAACTTCTTTAAGGAAAATTTCCAACAATTTTTTTTAAGAATTTTTTTCTATCCCTTTATTTCTGTTATTGTTGTTGTTGTCGTTATCGATCTTTTAACAATCAATTTCATGACAAAAACATAAAAATGTGATATTTTTTTCCTCTTTTTCTTCTACTATTCAATTCAATAACAAGGTTCCTAACCCCTATAAAAGTAACAATACTAACAACAACAGAAAAAATAGCATTTTATATAAGCAGTAGCAACAAACGCCGCATGGTAAAATAGCAACAACAACTAAAATCTAAGAAAAAAATCCCAACAACAGCATCATCATCATCAGCAGTAGGAATAGCAGCAGCTTTATAAACAAGTCACAATGTCAATGGCTTTAAAGCTCATAAAAATGGTAATGGACACATTTAATGGCATCACGACAATGACATAACTAAACAACACACACATACACACATATATACACAAACAAACATATGTGGCATGCCTCATATGTTGTTTTTCTATTGCTGCCATTCATGCGAAGATTTAAAGACAAAAAAATTTAATAGAAGAAATAACCAAGCAACAGGCAAAAAGTCATTTGAACAACAGCAACATCATCATTGTTTATTACAACAACATCAAATGAAAATGTTGCTTATTTAAACGACAACAACATAAAAACAACAAAAGTTTTATAATAAAATGCATAATAAATTAAAACAATGTTAGAAGAAGGGTCGCTAATAAATAAATACTTTTTTTGCGGAATGACAAACTCTATAAAAACAACAACAAATACAACAACTATTACAAAAATTTTTGCTTAAAAGAATAGAAAATAATCGAATAAAAATATTTAAGGATTTTTCAAAGAAACGAAAGCGAAATTTAATGTTAGAGAAAGAATTTAAGAACCGAATAAAAATGTTAACGGTTTTGAAAAATTCTAAAAAATAAAAATTTTTTTAGAAATGATCGATTAAAAAAATTAATCGGTTCAAAAATAATCGAATAAAAAACCAGTTCTTAAAGGATACGGATAAAAATTAAATCGGTTTTAAGCAAATGGGATAAAAATAATTTGTTGAAAAAATTATTCGGTTCAAAAAGAACCGAATAAAAAACCGGTTCCTAAAGATTCGAATAAATCACAATCGTTTTTTTTTAATTTCTAAGAAATAGTAAGTTTTAATAATCGAAACAAAAAAATTATTCGGTTCAAAAATAATCGAATAAAAAACCGGTTCTGAAAGAACCAGTTCTTACAATTTCGAATAAAAAGAAATCGGTTTGAAAAATTCTAAAAAATAACAATCGTTTTAAATGTAAGCAAATAAAATATTTTTCGATTTAATAAAAATCGGATAAAAAAAATCGGTTCTTAAAGATTCGAAACAAAAAAATTAAAGGGGTTTTCAAGAATCGAATAAAAAAAAATCCATTTAAAAATATAAAAATAGTTTGATTCAAAATGAATCCCATAAAAAAGAACCGGCTCTTAAAGAATCTAATAAAAAAAAACCGGTTTTAAAGGATTTGAATAAAAATTTCATCGGTTTAAAAAACTCGAATAAAAAATAATAGTTTAGAGATAATTGATTAAAAAAAAATTGTTTGGTTTAATCAGAATCGAATAAAAGAGAACCGTTTGCTAATGAATCGAATAAAAAGTCTACAAAATAAAAATCGTTTTAAAAATAATCGATTAAACGTTATTTGGCTCAAAAATAATAGAATAAAAATTCAGGATCTTACAAGATTCGCATAAAAAGTTGATCGGGTTAAAAATAATGAAATATTTGGTCAACAAGAATCGAATAAAAAAGAACCGGTTCTTAAAGAATCTTATACATACCTTCTTTGGTTTTAAAAGAAATCTTTTTAAATGTAAGCGGAAAAAAAATTATTCGGCTCAAAATTAATCGAATAAAAAAGAACCGGTTTTTAAAGATTCGAATAAAAATTTTATCGTTTTTAGAAAAAATCAACAAAATAACAATCGTTTTAGAAATGATCGATTAAAAACATTATTCGCTTAAAAATAAATCGAATAAAAAAGAACCGGTTCTTAAGGATTCGCTTCAAAAAGATTCGAATTAAAAAATCTAATAAAAATTTTATTGGTTTTGGAAGAAATCAAAAAAATTACTATCGTTTTAAATGTAAGCGAATAAAAAATTATGCGGCTCAAAATTAATCGAATAATAAAGAACCGTCTTTTAAAGATTCGAATAAAAATTTCTTAGTTTTTGGACAAAAATCTACAAAATAACAATCGTTTTAGAAATGATCGTTTAAAAACATTATTCGCTTAAAAATTTAACGAATAAAAAGGAACCGGTTCTTAAGGATTCGGATCAAAAGGAATCGAATAAAATAGAACTGGTTCTTAAAAAATCTCATACAAATTTTATTGGTTTTGGTAGAAATTTAAAAAATTATTCGGTTCAAAATTAATCGAATAAAACAGAACCGGTTCTTAAAAGTTCGAAAAAAATTTCATCGTTTTTAGAAAAAATCTACAAAATAACATCGTTTAAGAAATGATTGACTAAAAACATTATTCGCTTCAAAATGAATAGAATAAAAAAGACCCGTTCTTAAAGACTCGGTTCAAGAAGAATTGAATAAAATAGGACCGGTTCTAAAAAAATCTCATAAAAAGCGAATGTAAGCGAATAAAAAATTATTCGGCTCAAAATTAATCGAATAATAAAGAACCGCTTTTTAAAGATTCGAATAAAAATTTCTTAGTTTTGGGATAAAAATCTACAAAATAACAATCGTTTTAGAAATGGTCGATTAAAAACATTTTCGCTTAAAAATTAAAAAAGAACCGGTTCTTAGGAATTCGCTTCGAAAAGAACCGAATAAAATAGAACCGGTTCTTAAAATTCTCATAAATGTTTTATTGGCTTTGGAAGAAATCTAAAAAATAACTATCGTTTTAAATGTAAGCGAATAAAAAATTATTCGGTTCAAAAGAATCGAATAAAAAAAACCGGTTCTTAAAGATTCGAATAAAAAATTATTCGGTTTTGAAATCAACTAATAAATAACTATCGTCTTAAATGTAAGCGAATAAAAAATGTATCGGTTCAAAAAAAAATCGAATAAAAACGAACCGGATGTAAAAGATTCGAATACAACTCTAATAGGTTTAAAAAAAAAATCAAATAAAAACAATTGTTTCAGAAATAATCGATTAAAATGAAATATTCGGTTCAACAAGAATCGAATGAAAAAGAACCGGTTTTTAAAGAATCGAATAAAAAATTCATTGGTTTTAGAAAAAAACTAAAAAATAACAATCGCTATAAATGTAAACGAAAACATTTTTTTGCGTTTAAAATTAATCGAATAAAAAATCGAATATAAAAAGCCGGTTCCTAAAGATTCGTATAAGTAATAATCGTTTTTTTTTAAATCTAAAAAATAATAATCTTTTTAGAAATAATCGATTAAAGAAATGATTCTGTTGCAAAAGAATCGAATAAAAATCCGGGTTTTAAAGGATTCATATAAAAAATTTCATCGGCTTGAAAAAAATCAAGAAAATACAATTGTTTTTAAATATACCCGATTAAAACAATTATTCGGTTCCAAAAGAATTGAATAAAAAAACCGGTTCCTAAAAGTTCGAATAAAAAATAATCGGTTTAGAACAATTCTAAAAAATAATAATCGTTTTAGAAATATTCGATTAAAAAGTTTTTCGCTTCAAAAATAATCGAATAAAAAAGAACCAGTTCTTAGAGATTCAAATAAAAAATTATTTGATTTTGAAAACATCTAAAAAATAGCATTCGTTTTAAATTTAAGCGAATAAAAAGTTATTCGGTTCAAAAAGAATCGAATAAAAAAGAACCGGTTTTTAAGGATTCGAATAAAAATTAAAGATTGAATGAAATAAAAAGAAATAGTTTTTAGAGTTAGTGAAAAAAAAAAATTATTAAATTAAAAAAGAATCTATTAAAAAAATATTTTAAATGAATCGAATAAAAACCCGGTTCCGAAAGAATCATATAAAAAATCAATCGGATTTGAAAAAAATCTAAAAAAATAACAATTGTTTTAAAAATAATAAAGAGCTGAATAAAAACTAAATGGGTTTTTAAGTATCGAATAACAAAAATTCGGATTAAAAAGTTAACGAAAAAAAACTGAACCGGGTTTGAAAGAAAACTGAACCTGTTTTTAAGTAACACATAAAAACTGAACCGGTTTTAAAAATGAACGAATAACAACTGAACCGGTTTCCAAAAAGAACGAATAAAAATTGAACCGGGTTTTAAAGAACCGAATAAAAACTGAACCGGTTTTTTAAGAGACACTCAAAACTGAACCGATTTTTAAGAAACACATAAAAATTAGTACGTTTTCTTAAATAATCGACTAAACACGATACGGTTTTGAAAAAATCTAATAAAAATTATACGGTCATTAATGAATTGAAAGAAAATTATTTATTTAACCAGTCCTTAAAGAAACGAATATATTTTTAGTGTTTCGATTACCAAGAACCGGTTTTTAAAAACCGAATAAAAATGCAACCGGTTTTTTTAAACGAATAAAAATTTAACCGGTTTTTTTTAACCGCAAAAAAAATTCAATCAATTTTAAAATAAAAACACATAAAAATCTATCCGAATTTCCAACGAACGAATAAAAAACGAACCGGTTTTTAATTAAAACTCCAGAAAAGTAAATAGATTTTTAAAACTTGAACAAACATTTTTTTTAAATTTTTCTTTTAAGAAACAAAAATCATTTATGACCCCTTAACCTTAAAAGGCAATATAATTTACTACTAATTTAAAATGATCTCAATTCATTTGATCTTTTTAAACTAATGATTTTATATTAGAGCTTTTGATAAAAATCCGCACCAGCATTCATATGAAAAACTCAATCATTTATCTTTCTAATCTCTATTGACATTTGCTTAAAGAGCAATCATTATGCATGATTAAACAAATTTGTCTTTTAGGTTTTTTTTTCTTATTATTTTCTAAACGATAAAACACTCAACCAAACTTATAAACACATGTGTGTAGAGAAAAATTTTCAAATTTAGATTTTTTTTTGCGTAAAGAATATTAAATATCAACTAGTTTATTAAAACCAAAATCAAAACACACAAAAAAAAAAACTCTCAGACCAAAAAAAAAGCAAGTTTAAGCTTAAAAAATATTATAAGAAATACGCCTTTAGATTATAACAAAGAATAATGTCATTTTAAATTATATTTGCACGCATCAAATTTCACTGGAAAACTTGTTGAAAAGACGAAAAATCATTAAAACTGTTGGTAGTTTTTATTTGTTTTCTCCACTTCAGCTCTTTGTCCACCTTCTCCTTAAATAATTTCTAACCACTTAAGGGAATAAATGAAGCTTGAGATTTTTTAAATAAATAAATTTTTCTTGCAAACACTAAACAGAAAATATTTATTTCTCTTATGAGTTTTTTTTTATGTTGCCATAAATTTAAAAATAAAAAATTATTAACAAATATGAATCGATTAAAAATCAACCGGGTTTCATAAAATCGAATAAAAAGATGAACCGGTTTTATAGAATCGAATAAAATTAAACCGGTTTTTAAAAAATCCAACAAAAATCGAATAAAAATTAACAGATTCTTAAAGTTAATCGAATAAAAATAAATCGATTCCTAAAAGATCTTAAAAAAATATCAATTCGTAAAGAATCGAATAAAAAATTTTGCTGGATTTTAGAAAACCGAACTGAAAACAAATAAAATAATAATCTAAAGTTTCTTTTTTTTAAAGCTTTTTTATTAAAACTGTATTAAAAACTTTGATTGTTTACAAACTTGAAAAAAGCTTTCTTAAAGCTTTGCCAAATGGCTTTCCTAAACGTTTTTCATAACCCTTTACCGGAAGGTTTTTAATAAAAGCTTTGAAAAAGTCTTTTTATAAATCATAAAAAAAAAAGTTCTTCCCTAAAGTCTTCCAAAAACGTTTTTTGCAAAAGATTTCCAATAAAAATTCTTTAAAGGTTTATCATAAAAGCATCTACAAAACCTCAATGAAAAGCTTTTCATTAAAACTTTTTATGGAGACTTTTCCGTAAAAGCTATTCCTTTCGTAGTAAAGCTTTTCTATAATTTATTATTTTTTTTTTTGTGTTTAATAAAAGCATTTTCAGTTTCTCTAAAAGCTTTTTTAAAAGCGTTTATAAAAAGTTTTATTTACAAAAGCTTTGTATACGAGCTTTCTTAAAGTTCTTCTTTTAATGTTTTTATAAGCTTTATAAAAGTTTTTATAAAAGCTTTTAATATGTTTTTTTTTACATTTTTTCATAAACTATATTTTATAGTTTTTATAAATGATTTTCATAAAAACGTTATTAAAAATGTTAGTTAATAAAAGCTTTTCATAAAAACTAATAGAATCTTATCATAAAAGCTCATTTAGAAATGTTAATAAAAGTTTTTTATAAAAGCTTTTTATAGACGATTTAGGTAGAAGATTTTTACAAAAGCTTTCAGTTAAAATTATTTTAAAAGATTTCAATTAACACTATTTGAGAGCACTTAATAAAAGTTATTTAAAAGCTTTTAATAAAAGCTATTTGTTAACTCTTTATAAAAGCTTTTTGTGAAGCGTTCTTTATAAACTTTTTTAAAAGCTTTATTTTAAAGATATCCCAAAAGCTTTCTATTAAAGGTATTTAGAAAGCTTTTATAGGCTTTATATAAATCTTTATATGAAGGCGTTTTATAAAAGTTTTCTATAAAGATTGTTTTTAAAAGCTTTCTACAAAAACTTGTCAAAAAAATTACTACAAAATATTTTTTAAAAGTTTTTTCGAAAGCTTTCTTTCTATAAATCTTTATATGAAAGCACATTATAAAAGTTTTTTCATAAAAGCCTTTTTTAAAACCAATAAAAGTTGATCATAAAAACTCATTTAAAAATTTTAATAAAAGTTTTTTATAAAAGCTTTTTATAGACGATTTATATAAACGATTTTTACAAAAGCTTTCAATTAAAAATATTTTAAAAGATTTCAATTAACGCTATAAAAGCTATTTCAAAACTTTCTATAAACGCTTTTTTAAAATATAAAGGTTTTCTAAAAAGATTGTTTTTAAAAGCTTTCTACAAAAACTTTCTACAAAAATTTTTTTGAAGTTTTTTCGAAAGCTTGCTTTACAAACTATTTGAGAAGCATTCTACAAAAGTTATTTCAAAAGCTTTCTATTAAAACTATTTTAAAGGCTTTCTATAAAAACTATTTTAAAAGCTTCCTATACTATTTTCAATAAAAGCAATTTCGCTTTCTTTAAAAGCTTTTTTTACAAGCTTTCTATAAAACCCTTTTTTTACAAGCTTTTTATAAAAGCTTTTTTAACAACCTTTCTTTGAAAGCTTTTCCTATAAAAAGGCTTTTAATGAAGTAAAAATATCTTGAAAGCTCTTATAGGCCTTCTATATAGGCTATAAGTATATAAAAGCTATTAATAAATTTTATAAAAAAGAACTATTTTAAAGCTTTATTTTAAAGCTATATTAAAAGTTCCATATTAAAGCCATTTTGCAAGCCTTTATAGGCTTTCTATAAAGCTTTATATGAAACCATTTTATAAAAGTTTTCTATAAAGACCGTTTTTAAAAGCTGTTTACAAACTTTTTAAAAGCCTTCTACAAAAATGTTTTAGAAGCATTCTATAAAAGTTATTTCAAACGATTTCAAAAGCTTTCTATTAATGCTATTTGGAACGTTTTTTTTAAAGCTTTTATAGGTTTTCTGTATATATGCTATGTATAAAAGCTTCATAGGAAAGCTTTTTATAAAAACTATTTTTAAAAACTTGCTATAAAAACTAGTTTAAAAGCTTTCTATACTAACTATTTTCTATAGAAGCTATTTCGCTTTCTATAAAAGCCTTTTTTACAAGCCTTCTATAAAAACTTTTTTGACGAGCTTTCTTTAAAAGTTTTTCGTATAAAAACTTGTATAAAAAGCTTTTTATGAAGTAAAACTTTTTTGAAAGCTTTTATGGCTTTCTATTAGGCAATATTTTACAAGCTTCAAAAAACTTTATATAAAAGCTTTATATAAAAGCTTTTTAAAAGTTTTTTAAAAGCTTTATATAAAAGCTTTTTAAACGTTTTTTAAAAGCTTTATATAAAAGCTTTTAAAAGTTTTTTTTAAAAGCTTTATATAAAAGCTTTTTAAAATATTTATATAAAAGCTTTTTAAAAGGTTTATATAAAAGCTTTCTGTAAAAACTTTTTTAAAAGCTTTCTAAAAGAAATTAATTTAAAGGCATTCTATACTATAAAAGCTTTTATAAAAGATTTATATAAAAGCTTTTCAAACCATTTTTATAAAAGTCTTTATAAAAAAAGCTTTTTAAACGATTTCTATAAAAGATTTTTTAAAAAGGGGTTTCTTGAATTATTTCTATTTCTAAATTGTTCATATTAACGTTTTTTTATCATTTAATTAGCTTTTTGAGAAACTTTTAATAAAAGCTTAAATTTTAAAGCTTAGTTATGTAGCTTTATTAGTTTTTCTTATTTCACACAAACTATTCCCAGCACTGGCCGGTACTTTTTAAAACAATTAACACTCTGTTATAGCTTTTTTTCTAAAAAAAAATCTCAAAAATTTTTTCTTGTTGCCAGCAGAAAGACGAAAAAATTTTCATAATTGCAACGCATTTGAAATGCGGAACAAAAAATGTACAACAGTAACATTGCACCAGCAATGGAACATGCAACAATTGTTAGCAACAACAGCAACAAAATAAATATTAAAAAAAAAACAGTTAAACTTAAACTTTGGACATTAGACTTAATTTAGAAACCAACAACAGAAATGAAAACAATTGTTAATGTTGGAAGCCTTGTGTAAATGTTGCTGTTGGTGAGTAAGAGAGTGTGTGTTGCAAATATGTACGTAAAATGTTTGGTTGCTGTTGCATTTGTTGTATTACCAAAACATGCAATTGATGTTTCTTCATACGTATGTTTGTACGTTTGTGTTTTGGCATTACAAAACACATATTATGGCGCCAGTAATTACACAAATACCGCCACGTTACAAATTCTTTTTCAAAACTTTTTTTTTGTTGTTGTTTCAGTTGTTGTTGTTATTACTTTGTTAATGGTGATGTACTGTTGCTTTATTTAACTCCTCCTGACTTATTTTTCTGCTGTTCAGATGATGTTAGAAATAAAGATGAGTCTCTAGGAAAGGCTATAACAGCAACAACAACAACCACTACAAAAAAAGAAAGAAAAATCTTAAAATTCTACACGCTTTTAAGGAAACTAACCTAAGACAGAATTGCAATGAATATTGTCTGAGGAAAATACATTTACAATCTTCATATGTTGGTTTGTTTGTCTGAATGTTTTACAATTGCAACTATTTCCAAATGACTGGTTACAGGTTAATGTTGTTGTTGTAATTCCTAGACTCATTTGTGGCCTCAAAAAAATGACATTAAATTGTTTTAAATGTGACAATATGGCGTCATTATTATTAAATTATCCCGGGACTTGGGAGCTTCTTGAAACATCATTTAGAATTTTAATGAACAGAAACGATTTTTTTTTTATCTAAATCGCACATTTCTTACGCTTTTTGTGTTAATTAGCTAAAACATAGACACATAGACAAAGATCTAATCTTTGACGATAAAAATGTCCTTTGGGTTTTGAAAAATAATTAAAGTTTTAAGATAAAATCGAGATTATCACCAACAAAATAAAAAAAGCTTTAGTAATTAATTTAAACAATATATATTTAAAACGTAAAGCTCTCAATGAAGATTTATTTACAACCTTAAACAATTTAGAAGAAAAAGCTATTAAAAATTATTTTTTGAAATCCTCTAAAAAAAAAGCTTTTATTTATTTCATAAAATATTTGATTTCCAAGTTTATATCAACCCTCAAACTATTCATACAAAATTTCTTTGTCGTAAATGCTTTTGTTTCAGAAATATCAGCAGAAAGGTGTGAAACGAACACCCTGTGTTTCTAGTTTTTAGACCATAACTATTTTGTTTATTAACCGATTTTCAATACCAAACAAACCTTATATGAGATAAATATTTATGCCAAATTTCGTCCCACTACGTTGCCCCGTTCGAGCCCTATCCTGCTTTCAATGGACAGACAGACGGTCAGACGGACGGACATAATTAGATCGACTCAGAATTTAACCAGGACCCAAAAAATATATACCTTGTGGGGTCTTAGATGATTCCTTCGACATGTTACATACGGAAAGACAAAATCAATATACCCACCATCAAAAAGATGGTGCTTTTATGAAACACAATCGAAAAGGCTTCATTAATAGCTTCATACAAAGCTTTCAAAAATTAGTAGAAAAGCTTTAACACTGCATTTACAGAAAATCATTAAAAAAAAGGCTTTCTTTGAGATTTATCAAAAGTTTTTCTTCTTTGTTTTAAATACATCGTTTTTACAGAAATTTTCGCTGAATCCAATAAAAATCTCTAACATATTTTTCTCTTCTTCGGAAGAAGATTTTACGAAAGGCTTCTACTAAAAGCTTTCTTAAAAATTTAAAGAAAGTTTTTCCAAAAAAGCTTGTCATATTAAAGTTTCAAGAAAGCTTATATAAAAAGCTTTGAAGAAATCTTAATAAAGATTTCCAAAAAAATAATAATAATACTACCGAAAAAGCTTTTGCAAAAATTTATTTTATTTTCCTGAAAACTGCATCGTTTTTACAGAAAGCTTTTTGAAAGCTTTTCTAAAAATAATTAAAATCATTTACGTCTTTAAAAAAAGTTTTTATAAAAAGCTTTCAAAAAAAGATTTTATAAAAAGCTTTCAAAAAAAGATTTTATAAAAAGCTTTCAAAAAAAGATTTTATAAAAGGCTTCTGCAAAACACTGGAAAATTCTTCCAATAAAAAAAGGTTTTCAAAAAACCTTTTACGAAAGCCTTTATAAAAGGGTTTATATGAAAAGCTATTGAAAATTCTTCCATTCAAAACTTTTAGAA
Organism: Protophormia terraenovae; assembly: GCA_951394005.1. Taxonomy (NCBI): domain Eukaryota; kingdom Metazoa; phylum Arthropoda; class Insecta; order Diptera; family Calliphoridae; genus Protophormia; species Protophormia terraenovae. The sequence continues at coordinate 8,869,910 of OX596075.1, forward strand.
AGCTTCTTTATAAATCTTTTGAAAAAAACTTATACATAAAGCTTTTGAAAGAAGTATATATAGAAAGCTTTTGAGAATGCTCATATTAATTTAAAAAGTTTTCACATTAAACTTTAGACAGCTTTCAAAAAAAGCTTTCAAGAATGCTTCTAAAAATCTTTTAAGAAAGCTTTTATAAAAAGCTTTTAGGAAAGTTTTAATAAAAAAGCTTTTATAAAAAGCTTTTAAGAAAACTTTCATAAAAAGCTTCTAAGAAAGTTTTTATAAAAAAGCTTTTAAGAAAGCTTTTATAAAAAGCTTTTAAGAAAGCTTTTATAAAAAGCTTTTAAGAAAGCTTTTATAAAAATCTTTTATGAAAAGCTTTTAAGAAAGCTTTTATAAGCAGCTTTTATAAAAAACTTTTATAAAAAACTTTTATAAAAAACTTTTATAAAAAACTTTTATAAAAAACTTATAAAAAACTTTTATAAAAAACTTTTAAGAAAGCTTTTATAAAATACTTTCATAAAAAGCTTTTAAAAAAACTTATAATAAGCTTTTAAGAGTTTTTTTTTTGTAAATAAAGTTTAAAAAAAGTTTTTTTATAAAAAGCTTTCGTATAAACTTTCGAAAAGGCTTCTATTATTGAAAAAGCTTTTACGTTTACCTTACAAAAATTTTTATGAAAATCTTTAGAAATTTTTTGCATTAAAAATGTTTTTATATAAAGCTTTCGATAAAGCTCAAATAATTTAGAAAACTTTTCACACAAAACTATTAAGAAAGTTTTTCAAAAGCTTTTATAAAAGCTTTTAAGAAAAAATAGTTTATTAAACTCTTTATCGAGTTGTTAATCAAAAGAGCATTCAAAAAAATTTTTTTACGAATCCAATAAAATCCTCTTCTAACATTTTTATTTTTTCTTCAACAAACGACAATTTTATGATAAAAACTCATAAAATTAAAATCGAAACCTGCAGACAAAAACAAAATGTTTTTGTTGTTGTTTTTTGTATTTTAGTTATTGTTGTGACATTGGTAATAAAATAGCAAAAGTTTTACAACAAACTCAAATAAAATAAACTACTAACAAAACAACTAACCACCAGCTCCACCACCAACGACAGGCCACAAGAAAAAATGCAACCAAGAAGCTGGAAAAAAAACCAATTGCAACCACAGAAATAGAATAGAAATGAAATGCAACACAACAAAATATTTAGCAGCAGCATTAGTATTTAAGTAAAAAGCAGCAGTGCTTTCGTTTTGATATTGATGACATCGCTACGGTAGGAGACATTTAACAAGCGATCAACGTGAATGGCGACATGTTTTTTGTTGTCGTTGTTAGATGTTGCTGCTGTTGTTGTTTCATTTAGAATGTTGCATGTTGCAAATACTAAATAAAATACAAACATACACATAGACTTTCCTATTACCTCCTTAAGATCCAATACAATTATAAACTTTTGACATTTTCCAGCATTTTTACAAAGAATTTAACTTAGAAATAAAGTAGCAACAAAAAAAGAAAAAGACAATGATAGCACTGTGTTGGTAAAAAAAACAATCTTGAAATGCTACTGTTGTTGTTAAGGTAACTAATGTTGTTGCTCGTCTGTCCATCTGTCCGTCCGTCCTTCTGTTGCCAATTGCTAGACTGTTGTTTCTTATTTCATTGGTATTAGTTAGTTGTTGGTTGGTGCTGGTGGTTTAACATTGAATTTTTTTATTTATTTTTTTCTGCTTCTTCTTCTGGTCTCTGTGTGTTGTCAATCGATCGTTATTTATTTTTCTTTTTTTCTACTATTTATTCTTTAGATTTGTGATTTTTGTATTTTCTATTTCTCTGTGGAAAAGTAAAGGTTTTTTTCCAAAAAGATCTTTTTAAAACAAGTTCAATAACATGCTGGCGACAATTGTTGGCAATTGCCACCACCAACCAACCACCGATTGTCATTACAACTGCAAAACTACCACTGATCAGTGAAACATTGTACAATTTAGATGCTACTGCTTGTTTGGAAAAAAATAACGTAGAAAATAATATGATAAAGGTTGACGAATTAAAAGCTCTACATTCAAAGTATATAAAAAGATGTGTAAAAAAACTTTCATAACATTTTTTGGAGAATTACTTTCTTTAAAAAAGTTTCTCTATGTTTTGAAAAAGCTCTTGAAAAAAAATTTTAGAAAAATATCTTTAAAAAGTTTTTTATAAAAAAGCTTTAGCAAATTTAATAGAAAATTTTTTAATAATTATTATGAAAACAATTTATGAAAGCTTCAAGAAAAAACTTTAATAAAAATCTACTGAACAAAAAAGAGGTAAAAAGAGCTTTTATAAGATGCTTTGCGAAGCTTTAATATATAAAAATTCTTGCAAAAGCTGTAAAAAAAATGGAAATAAAAAGTTATGTAAAAAACAGTTTTAAAAAAGTTATATAAACAGATTTTATAAAAACCTCAAAAACGTTTATGAAAACTTTAGAAAACTTTTCCTAAGCAAATAAAATCCTTAATATTAAAAAAGCCTTTTATAAAAATGTAAAAGAAATTTCGAAAAAGAAAGAAAATGTTTTACTGCTCTAGACAAAATTAACGAAAACCCTAAAAAAGCTTTTATAACAATTATTCAAATGAGAACATTTGATAAAAGCTTTGAAAAAAATTTCGATAATGCTTTAAAAAAGCTTTTCTTAAATTAAAAAAACAAAAAAAAGCTCTCAAAAATAACTTTCCTATCAAGCTAAAGTTTTCAAACAAAGCTTTAAAAGGTTTTTGTTAAAAGCTTTGAAACTAGTTTTATTTAAGTCTACAAAAATATTTATTATAAACTTTGATGTTTTTGGAAAATGCATCATATAAAGTTTATATTAAAAGCTAGGAAAAAGTTGTTATAAAACTTTTAAGAACGATTTAGCGAATAGCTTCATATTAAGCTTTCAAAATATTTTAAAAATTAGAAGAAAAGCTTAAAATAGCTTTTAAAGAAAATCATTAAAAAATCTTTCGTCAAGATTTATCGAAAATCTTTTATCAAAAAAAATTTTTAATGCATCGTTTTTACAGAAAGAGGTTAAGAAAATTTTTGCTGAATCCTATATAAATCTCTTACATATATTTCTCCTCTTCAGAAAAAGTTTTTACAAAAGGATTCTACGAAAAGCTTTCTTAAAAACTTAAAGAAAGCTTTTGCAAAAAAATAAAGATTTACAAAAAAATAATACTACAAATAATTTGCAAAATTCTTTTTTTTCCTGAAAACTGCATCGTTTTTACAAGAAAAATTTTTGTGCACAGTTTTCAAAAAAGCTTTTGAAAAAAGCTACTAAACAAGGAAAGCTCTCAATAAAGCTTTCAAAATTAAAAAAAAACTCACTAAATTACTTTAATGTCTTTCATGTCTAGATAAAGTCTTAAAATATTCTTATTATACAAGTTTCGTTTATATCTTAAAAAAAGCTTTCATTCAAGGCTTTCAGAAGAGTTCTTGAACAAACTCCTAACAAAGATTTTAAAGAAAGTTTCAATTAAAAATTTTTTTTTTAATGTTTTAAAAAGATTGAAAAATCTTACACAAAAGCTTAAAAAAAAAAATATTTAAAATTTTAAAAAAAGTTTTATTCAAGTTTTTATTCAAAGTTTTCAAAAAAGATTTTATCCACAGTTTCCAAAAAAGCTTTTATTCAAAGCTTTTATTTAACGCTTACAAAAAGCTTCTAAAAAGCTTTTATTCAAAGCTATCAAAAAAGCTCGTATTGAAAGCTTTCAAAAAAGCTTTTTTAGGTTTCTGAAAAGTTTTTGAACAAACTCCTAACAAAGCTTTTAAAGAAAGTTTCAATAAAGTTCTCAAAAAGCTTTCTTTTATAATGTTTTAAAAATACTAAAAATTTTTACACAAAAGCTTTAAACAAATTATTTAAACCTTTCAAAAAAATTTTATTCGAAACTTTCAATAAAAGCTTTTATTCAAAATTTCCAAAAAAAAAGTTTTTGTTCCAAGCTTCCAAAAAAGCTTTTATTCAAAGCTTCCAAAAAAGCTTTTATTTGAAGCTATAAAAAATCTTTTATTCAAAGTTGCCATAAAAGCTTATATTCATAGACTTTAAAAAGCTTTTATTGAAAATTTTCGAAAAAAATTTATTGAAAGATTTTTTTCAAAGGTCCGGAAAAAAACTTAATTTAAAACTTTGAAAAAGCTTTTACTTTTTTTGAGAGCTTTAAAAAAAGCTTTTATTGAGAGCTTTCAAAAAAGCTTTTATTTAAAGCTTTCAATAAGATTACAAAAAAGCTTTTAATGAAAGCTCTTAATAAAGTTTTGGGAAAAGCTTCTAACAAAGCTTTTCACAATTCTTTCAAACTGCTTTTCTACAGCTCTTAATAAGCTTTAAAAAAAAAGCACTTTATTTTTTATTAAGCTTTTGACAAGAATTTTATTAAAATCTTTGAAAAAAAATCTTTTTACATTAAGACTTAAAATATTTTATACAAATCTTTGATAAAAAGCTTACAAATTGTTCTTCTGTAACTCTTTTGTTTAAAAGCTTTTTATAAAATTTCGTACTAACAATTCCTCTTACTCAAATGCCCAACCACATTTATGTAGCTTTCAAATTTTTAACAAGAATCTCTTGCAAAAACATCACAATAGAAAATAAAGAAAAATCTTCTACCTCCTCCTCCTCCTCCTTAGCCCACAACTATTCATGGGCTGTTAAAGAAAATGTTGCATTTCAAATTAATACAAAAACAACAGCAAAAAAACAACAAATAAAATAAAATAAAAAAAGAAGAAAAAACAGAGAAAACCGAATTGCCAGGCATGTTTTGTGTTGTCGTTTGTTTTGTTAGTCGGTTAAAATAGTTTGTTGTTGTCAATAATATTGTAAATGTTATTATTGTTGTTGTTGTTGTCGTTGAATATTTCTCCTCAACACACACAGCATGTGGCTTTAAAAAGTAGCCACCACATTCTAAAATCAGCAGCAACAGACAAAAAGAAAAAAAAAGTTTTAGAAAAAAAAAAACCAGCAGCAGCTCTATGGAAAAACTTCCAAGAAGTAAAACAGATTTCTAAGCAGCACGTTCGCAATGTCATTATCATCATCAACATTTACAGCAGCTACAACAATAACAACAACTAAAATTGCGAACAACATTAGCAACATTGACAAGCTAACAGCAGCCGGCAACAAACAAACACACACACACTTACTTCTTAGGACATAAATAGAAAAACTAAAAAAAAAAATAAGTTTGTTTGCGACGACTGTTTTAGCTGCTGATTGCATGTTCTTAACATTTTTTTGTTTGTTTTATTTCTTGTTGTTGTTTTTGTTCTATGGCCGCTTTTTTCGTTTGTTTTCTTTTTTTTTTTTTGACAATCAGGGTCGTTGTTGCTGCAGACTTTGCAAGTCATTCCAGCAGCAACAGTCAACCTAACAACCAACCACTATCATCACTGATTGTTACAATAGATGTCAACAGTCAAGAGCAGCTGCTGTTTAAGCCTCCTGCTTTTAGTCACAAAACTCTTCTAGACTTTAGAGTCTTTTCCACTTTTTTTTTACTTTTTCTATCAGAAGGTTCAAGTAGCTTTGATTGTTGGACAAGAAAAATATAAAATGAAGCGTGTTTCAAAGCAACGCTTCTGTGTGACAATTTTCCAAAAAAAAAAAAAACATGTAGAGTGTTTATGTTTAAAGTTGGAGGTGGCCATTTTGAAGGTTTATTAACATGCAAAACAACAATAATAACAACAGCAGCAATAAGAGCAAAAAGTCATCAAGATTAAAGACACATTTTCATTTTGGAAGCTTTAACAAAAAACACAGAGTTTAATGTAATTTAGTTTTAAGCATTATTTTTTCCAAAGTCATTTAGTTAGAAGCTTTTTTCTAAAAACTAGTTAAAGGCTTATTTAAAATTTCATTAAAAAGTATTTTTTTTGTTTTTAAAGCTTTTTACTTAGGCTTGCTAGAAAGGTCACATCAAAAGCTTTTGTAAACTTTTTTTTTTTTCAAAAAGCTTTAAAATATAAATTGTTTTCTAAAAGCTTTTTAAAAACTTTTTCTAAAAGCTTATTAAGAAGCATTTTCAAAAAGTTTATTAAAAAGCTTTTCTTAACAGTTTATTGAAAAGTTTTTTCTAAAAGCTTATTAATAACTTTTCCCAAAAGCTAATTAAAAGCTTTATTTAAAAGTTTATTAAAAAGATTTTCTTGAGAGCTTTATAAAAAGCTTTTCTTAAGAGCTTTATAAAAGGCTTTTCTTAAGAGCTTTATAAAAAGCTTTTCTTAGAGCTTTATAAAAAGCGTTTGTAAATTTTCTTTTTCTAAAAACTTTAAAATATTATTGAAAATCGTTTTCTAAAAGCTTTTTCATAAGAGCTTATTAAAAGGCTTTTTAAATTTTTATTAACAACTTTTCCTAAAAGTATTTCCTAAAAGCTTTACCTAAAAGCTTATGGAAAAGCTTTTCCTAATAGTTTATTGAAAAGCTTTTCCTAACAGTTTATTGAAAAGCTTTTTCTAAAAGTTTATTAGAAAGCATATTAACAACTTCTTCTATAAGCTAATTAAAAGCTTTTTAAAACTTTTCCTTAAAGCTTATCAAAAAGCTTTACTTAAAAGTTTTATAAAAAGCGTTACTTAAAAGTTTAATAAAAAGCTTTTCTTAAAAGCTTAATAAAAAGATTTTCTTAAAAGATTATTAAATAGAACCTATTCAAAAGCTTTTCCTAAAAGCTTATATAAATATTACTCTAAAAGACAATATTAAAACTTCTTCTAAAAGCTTTTCTTAAGAGCTTAATAAAAAAATTTTCTTCAAAGCTTAATAAAAAGCTTTTATTAAAAGCTTAATAAAAAGCTTTTCTTAAAAGCTTAATAAAAAGCTTTTCTTAAAAGCTTAATTAAACGCTTTTCTCAATAAAAGCTTTTCTTAAAAGCTTAATAAAAAGCTTTTCTTAAAAGCTTAATAAAAAGCTTTTCTTAAAAGCTTAATAAAAAGCTTTTATTAAAAGCTTAATAAAAAGCTTTTCTTAAAAGCTTAATTAAACGCTTTTCTTAAAAGCTTAATAAAAAGCTTTTCCTAAAAGCTTATATAAATATTACTCTAAAAGACAATATTAAAACATTTTCTAAAAGCTTGTGAAAATTTTTTCTACAAAAAACAGTAATTTCAAAGTTTTTTCAAAAGTCTTTAAAAAGTTTAGTTAAAATTTTACTTAAATACTTTTTCTAAAGGTCTTTTAATAATGGTCAGTGAAAATCTCATACCATTTCCAAAAGCTTTTTTGGAGTTACTATTTCTTTTAAAAGCTTATGTAAAGCTTTTAGAAATTTTTTTATGTAAAAATTAATTTAAACACTTTTTCAATTAGCAATATTGGAAGATTTAAAATATCTCTTTCTAAAAAAATATTCCAAAGCTTTCTTTGAAAGCTTTTTCCAAAAGATTATTTCAATAAGCTTTCTCTACATAACCTTGTTTTAAAAACTAAATTTAAAATTTTCAATAAAAGCTTATTTAGAATATTTTCTAAAGTTTTTTTTTTTTTCAAAAGTTTATTGAAAGTTTTATCGAAATTTTTTTAACTAAACATGAAGCTTTCCATAAAATCACTTTAGGTTTTCTAAAAATTTTTCATTAGATTGATAAAAAAAATTATTGTAATTGTTTTTTTATTATTTTAATACAGAAATTAATTTAGAAGGTTTATGTAAAATTTTTTCCAAAAGCTTATTTTAGAGCTTTATCAAAAACTTTTACGTATAAAATAAACGTTTTATAAAAGAATTCATAACACTTTGATTTTTTCTTTTAAATTTGTTCTTTAATGATTTTTTTTTTTCTACACTTTTTATCTTTAATGTCAAAGTTTTGTTTTCTCATTAAATCAAGTTTAATTAACGTTTTAAAGCTTTCTAAAATAATGTTCTTAAGAAGTATTAGAAATATTTGAAATCCTATAAAATCAAAAGCCTAGTAAGCTTTTGATTTTTTGTTTCGTTTTTAATGTGGTTACTATAAACTCTTATGCTAAAAGTATTAAATCTCTTTTAGTAGTTTTTTTGCAAACTGTCATGTAAGTCTAAAAAGAATTTAGTTTTTTTAGAGCTTTTTTTGTTCTTGTTGCTTTTGCTGTCCTGTAGTTTTTTTTAAGAATTATGTGCATAGATAACTAGATTAACGCACACTAGCTAGCGTTTGCTTACAATTTTATGACCAAGACAGAAAGACAGACACATGGAGGGACAGACAGACGTTTAGAAACAATTCGTTGTTGTAGATTCTTGGCCTGCCAGCCTTTGCCTAGCTGGCAGAGATGTTAACAATTTGACAGTTACTTTAGACGAGACGAGATTAAAGTTACAACCTTATCTAGAAAAACTGAAAAAAAGTTTTTCCAGGTTTTTTTTATCTTTTTCAAGTTTTGGGTTCAAGTCAAAGAGTTATATGCTTCAAATATGGTTTGAAATAAAAGTTGAAACCCTTTTAAGCAAAAAGTGTTAATTTTATTTCATATACAAGTATGTTTTCGTTTTCAGTAATTGTGGCTAAAGGACAGTGGTTTTGAAGGTTTGAAAATAATAAAAAAACTAAAACAAATTTTGAAAAATAAGTTTCTTAATATTTTTTTTGCTATAAGACCACTGTGCTTTGTTAAAATAAAAAAAAAAAATAACTCGCGTGGCGATAAATAAATGCAAAAAGTTAAAAGTTAATTGGTTTTTGTCAATCTTTTCTTTCCTTCCTCTTATTCTTTATACCCCCTCTTCCTAGGACCCAACTAAACGTATGTTGTTTTTTTTTTTTAAACTAAGAAACTTTATTTTCTTCTTACTCTAATCTTTTACCTTTAGGGATATAGACATTTTCAGACCAACAACAATAACAACAACCAGCATCACCTACCATAAAAATACAAAATCCTCTGAAAACCACAAAATCTTTTTTTTTTTTTTTTTTTTCTAAAAAGAACAGAAAATAAGACATGGTAACGAAAACTTTAAAATAGACATAAATACCATTAAACATATGCCAACTTTAACTTTAACTACAAGACAACAAATATAGCAAATAAAAAAAGAAAAAAAAAACTTATTTTCTTCTTCTATATTTACACTTTTATATGATGGTTTTGTTATAGCCCTAACTAAACTGATACTTGTTACAAAAAACTATAAAACTAGTGAGAGAAAAAAAAACATTCTTATAAGATTTATAACAGTTTAATTAGTCAAAATGTCAGAAACCATTGACAGGCTGGCAACTAGACTAGAGAAAGAGATTACATTTCAAAATACTTAAATTTACAAATAGTTTGAAGAAGCAGAAAAAAAAGCTATTTTTTCTTACAGCCACATTTCAAATTGGTGTTTATTTATAAGCAGGAATTTAATGTCATAAAAGAAATACAGAAAACAAATTAATCAGGCATGTTCAGCTAATTGGTTGGGCTTTTTAAAATAATTTGAAAGCTTTGGAAAAGGATCTAAATAGACATAAAAAAGAAGCTAAAAAATATATAAAGATATTAAAAAAAACAAATAATAATTCTTGCAGCTTAAAATCTAAATTGTCTAAAACTCTTCCTAAAAGTAAAAACTCTAAAAAGAACCAAAAAAGTAGTTGACAAATATTTAAATATTTTGTTTTATAAAAAGCTTTTCGAAAAAATCTGTTAAACAATTTTTTAGAATTAAACATTTAAAAAAAAGAGCTTTTAATAAAGCTTTAGGGACAAAATATATTGAAGCTGTTAATAACGTTATTAGAAATTCCTTTTAATAAAACTTTTAGAAAAAGCTTTTAATAAAGCTCTTACAAAAAGCTTTTAATAAAGCTCTTACAAAAAGATTTTAATAAAGCTCTTACAAAAAGACTTTAATAAAGCTCTTACAAAAAGATTTTAATAAAGCTCTTACAACAAGCTTTTAATAAAGCTCTTACAAAAAGCTTGTAATAAAGCTTTTAGAAAAAGCTTGTAATAAAGCTGTTAGAAAAAGCTTGTAATAAAGCTCTTAGAAAAAGCTTTTAATAAAGATCTTAGAAAAAGTTTTTTTTTTTTTGGAAATATTTTATATAAAAATTTAATTTAAAAGCTTTTGGAAATAGTTTCTAACAAAGCTTTTAAAATTTTTCTTTAAAAAAAGCTTTTTGAAAATATCTATTAATAAATATTTTCCAAAAAAAAAATCTTAAAGAGCTTTAATAAAACTTTTAGAAAAAAGATTTTATTAAAGTTCTCAGAAAAAGCTCTTAAAAAAGAGCTTTTAAATAGCTTTAAATTTATTTAATTGTATTTTTGGCTAAATATTTGAAATAAAGTTTTTAGAAAAAGCTTTTGGAAATAGTTTCTAACAAAACTTTTAAAATTTTTCTTCATAGAAAGCTTTTTGAAAAAATCTGTTAATAAATCTGTTCAAAAAAAAAAAAAAATTTAAAGAGGTTTCAGAAAAAGCCTTGACAAATAGCTTTTAATAAAGCTTTTAGAAACAAGGTTTAATTAAAGGCTTTTAATACAGCTATAAGAAAAATGATTTTAACAGAGCTCTTTGTAAACCTTTAAATAAAGCTCTTACAAAAAGCTTTTAATAGTTCTCTCAGAACAAGCTTTTTATAAAGCTATTATAAAATAACTTTAACAAAGTCAGTTAATGAAAATTTAAAAATTTTTCTTTATAAAATGCTTTTCAAAAAACAAAACAAAAATTAATAAATCTCTTAATAAAGCTTTTAGAAACAAGTTTTTATGAATGCTTTTGATAACTCTATTAAAAAGGGCTTTTAAAACAGCTGTAGGAAAAAAGCTTTTAATAAAGCTGTCAGAAAAAGCATTTATTAAAGTTCCTAGAAAACAAAATAATTTAATACAATTTTTTGGGAAATATTTTAAATAAAGCTTTAACAAAAAGCTTTTAAAAATGGTTTCTAAAAAAGTTTTTCAAATATTGGCTTTATAAAAAAAAAGCTTTTCTTTTTAAAAAACATATACTATTATAAAAAACGTTAAATAATGATATTGGTAGAAGACGTTTAAAAGAGCTTTTGGAAAAAAATTTTTAATGAAATGTTTTATGAAACCCTTGGAAGATGCAAACCTTTGAATAGCTTGTAATAAAACGTTTATAAATAAGCTTTTAATAAATAAAAAAATCACCCCCTTTTTTAATATTTTCCTTACAAAAAAATCTAATGTTTTCAAAATGGAGATTTTAAATTTAAAAGTTTTTTGATAAAAAATTAAATGAAAAGGCAAAAATTACTTTTCAAATAAGTAAAAATGCTAAAGCTTTTATTTCTATTATTTTTTTCTTTTCTTTTAGAAATCTAGTTTAAGTGAAAATTTGTTTATAAAATTTTATTTCAAAGAGTTAAGATTTTTTTTTTATTTTCAAATGTTTAGAAAACTATTTATTATCAACTATTAATTCCAACTTTTGTTTTAATTATTACTAAAAAAATATTTGATCTTTGACCCAAAAAAGCTTTATTTATTTTGTTCTTTTTAGCTTAAATTTAATGTGTTAATAATCTACCGTTAGTTTACCTATTTAAAATGTTTCCCCTAAATCAATATTTAATTAAACAAAATCGTTTAATTCCATTAAAATTAAGAAAAAAACTAACAGCTTAATTTCAAATCCATTTAAAAGATTTACATTTACATAAATTAAAATTTTATTTAAATTTATTTATTTAGTTTAATTTTTTAAGGTTTCATTTCAACAGGCAGAACAATTTATGAGCATGAAATTAATTCAAAGATTTATTTTTATAAAAAAGGTACCTTTTTTTAAAGAAACAAAAAAAGCTTTTGGTAGTCATTGAGCCAAAAAGACAAGTAACCAGAATATTGAAGTAGTTTGGAAATAAAAGAAAAGACTTAAAGTAAAAAAACAAATACTAAATGCTAAAGAATTGTAATTCAATATTGTGGTGTTAAAAGTATTAAGTAGAACTTAAGTTAAATTGAACTGAACTGGCCAGGCCAGTTCAAGATAGACCACACATTTTGAGAAGAGTTTTTAAAGTGGACACTTAGACAAAAAAAAAAAAAAAAAAAAAAAGAACAGATTTAAGGTAACAAGAAGAGGAAAGAACTTAAAAAATAATACAAATAAAAAAACGAGACCTGACGCGTCATTTAAACACTTAATTTACACCAGTGACTGGAGGGACTAAGTTAAAAGATTTATTTGTTTAAAAGATTTCTTAAGAAAGCTTTTAAGAAGATTTTCTTTAGTTCTATCAAGGCCTAAGTGTTAACTCTTTAATTTATAAATAAAACAAACAAAATAATACACCAAACATCAGCTTCATACTAAACACTAAATCAATATAAAACTTAGTCAACCATATAAAAGTGTTACAGAGTGATCGCAGACAAACACATATACACATGCACACCATCTTTTTAGATGATGCGTATCATTGGAAAATTAAGCATAGAAAAACATTAAAACTAAAGTGTGGAATACTTATATAAATCTTAAACAAAATCAACAACAAATCATCCATCACCAATGTCCGTCATTCTGTCCGTCCTACTATCTATTACAGTGCTTAAAGTTTTATTTCTTTTATGCGTCTTTTTTTTAATGTTTATGGTTAAATTAAAGATCATGTAAATGGAAATGAAGGAAAATATCTTCTCTAGTATGTGTCATAAAATGTGTACTTTTAAACATATTTTTTTTATTACCGCAAACAATTAAATGTAAAAAGTGGTCAACTAACAAAACGCATAAAATTTATCCATTAGAAGGGTTCTAATGCATATGATAAGAAAAAAGTTTTCTTACAATAGTTTTCAAAGGTCTTAAGTTAGAAGAAAGAAAAAAATAAATAAAAATGTTTTATAATTAAACAATTTTATGAAGATGTTAAAAGTTCACATAGATTTCTTTTTTACTAATTAAAATTATTTTTGAAGAAAAATTTCTTAACAAAAGTTTCAATAGATTTATGGGTTTTTTAGATTAAAAGTTATAAAAATACATAAACTTTAAAAGCTTTACGATAGAAGCCTTTAAATGTTAAAAGCTTTACAAATTTAATGCTTTAAAAATTTAATGTAAAATATAAAATTACTACTAGACATATATTATATCTCTATTACAATACAATTTTATCAAAGTTTTCATTAGAAACTGTCATGTGATACTTATGCTTTTCTACAAACGGTTTAAATAAATCTGTTTTTATACAAACTTTAAGAGAAATTTACTTTGAAAGCTATAAAAGATTTTTAAATTTTTTACTAAAATATTGTCCTAAAGACCTTAAAAAAGTTTAAACATACACAGAAAAAATTATTAGTAAAATATTTTTTAACAAATCGTTATTTGTTTTTAAATTAAATTTTATTAAAATAATTATTAAATTTTAATATTTTGTTTTATTGGTTTTAAATAATTTCAAAACCAATATAAAAACAAACATAATTTCTCTTGTTTTGACAATTTCATAAAAATATAAAAATTAATTTGTACAAATTATTAAACAAAAAAATATAAAACCAAAATATTTTATTGTATTCAGAGGTAAGTTATCTTCATTTCCGACCTGATTTTTGTACTATTTATAATTCTTAACATTTATGTATCTTCTTGAAAAGGAATTACTTAATTTTTTTTAAGATTAAAAATGCAAAAGGATTAGTTCAAGGGCCACACAAACATTAAAAGGTTTCGGGAAAGGGCTTTCGAAGGAATGGAAATTTTAGCGGGTGATTAAATATTAAATTGGACCATGTATCAACATTTTAGAGGATTTACTAAACAACGTAACAATTGTTCTAGAATCTGGATGTCACATAAAATATGTATGTAAGTAATGTTTTTTTACTATCCACTACAACACTATCCGCTGCAAAAACGTCAAAACTAAAAAAACGCAGATTTGGATTTATCATTGCGTAGTCAACATAGTGTAGTTATCTAGAATAGTGAAAAATGTTTACCATGAAAATATTTTTGTTAACGATTTTTAAAAAATATATCAACTAAAGAGCTAAAAATGCTTTTCCTGAAAAATAGAATTTTTGAGTTATAACGTTGTTGATTGAAAGACTAGCTGTTTTTATATGAATCTTGATTGTAAAAATCACCCCATTGGTCAATCACTTTTAATATTTTTTATTTTTTATATCTAACGAGTTTTTCATTCTCTTATTCTATTGCAGTTTTATCAAAATTTTGCTACCCGTTAGTTAGTTTTGAGGTCCTTAACTGAAGAATACGTAAATACGTTATTAAAAATCTTCCTAAACTGCAGATGGTAAGTTTAAGTCACTTGGAACTATATTATATTATAATAATGACTGGTTGCCTTTTTAGGTCGATTGTATCATCATTGTGATTGGAAGAAGTATCAAAAAACAAGTGGCAACATTATTTACTTCATATATTTTAAAGTATGGCTCATAATTATATTCTTTATAAACTTTACTATACACGATATTAGTATACTCTTTATCTACATACACTTTCCATTTCATAGTTTACATTTACACGAATATAATTTATTGAATATCAAATTTATATATATATGTACCGTTAACTACTGTATTAAAATTCTGTACATTTATTATAAAAAATGCAATATTTGTAAAAGTAGATAAATAATTTGTAATATCATTTTTAAAAAAAATTTATAAAATCAAAAATAAATATTGTTTGAAAATCCACTGAAAATTTAATATTAGTTTTATTGATTTAAAAACAAAAGTTTATAGAATTTTGTTAAAATATTCAAACATTCAAATTTATAAATAGTAAAAATATTTTAATAAGAAAAAAAATATTTTTTTTTCAATAAAACATTTACGAATTTGAATGTTTGATTTTAATAATTCTGTGATAGGTCCAATTTTATTTAAAAAAATAATTGGTTTTAATATTTATTAATAAAATATGAAATTTAGTTTTTTCTGTGTATTTTCAATAAAAAAAAAAAAATATATATATATATATATATATATATATATATATATATATATATATATATATATATATATATATATATATATATATATATATATATATATATATATATATATATATTAAAAAAAAAAAGCTTTTAAGCGCTTATAATAAATTAGCGCTTATAATAAAAAAAATTAGAAGCCGGTTAGTTGAAGCTTTAAATAGTTGTTTATTATAAGTTTACTAAAGGTTCCCAAAAAACATTACACTTTAGAAATATTTTTATTATAAGCTGAAACTAAAATTAACTTTTTAAAAACAAATTCCAGTTAAGGCTTTTAAAAAGTATTTTTCAAAAAGTTTTAGCATAAATAGTTATTAAAACTTATAGAAGGTACTTTTATTTAAAGCTCTAAAAATGCGTTTTATTTTACTTTAACTTTAAGAAATGATTTATAAAAGAGATTTTTGCTAAAAGCACTAAAAAAAAGTTTTAATGTAATTAAAGCTTTAATAATGTTTGATTTAAAAATATGTTTAATTTTACAGAGGTTTTTCCAAAAATGTTTGCTAAAAGTTAAAAAAAAAGCTTAACGTTTTTTAATTAATATTTTAAGCAAGTCTTTTAATAAATGTTTTAAAAAGGTTTTTGCTTAAGATTTAAAAAAAGTTTTTCAAATTTTTTAATAAGGGCTTTGATAGAAGTTTAAAAAAGCTTTTTAATAAAAGTTTTGACAAGCAAGCCTTTAAATAAGAGCTTTAACAAAAGATTAAAAAAAGCCTTTTAATAAGGACTTTAAAAAAAGTTAAAAAAAGCATTTTAATAAAAGTTTGATAAAAGTTTTTCAATAAAAGTTTTGATAAAAGCTTTTCAATAAAAGTTTTGATGAAAGCTTTTCAATAAGAGTTTTGATAAAAGCTTTTCAATAAAAGTTTTGATATAAGCTTTTAAATAAAAGTTTTGATAAAAACTTTATAATACAAGTTTTGATAAGAGCTTTATAATAAAATTTTTGGTAAAAGCTCTTTAATAAAGGATTTGATAAAAGCTCTTTAATAAAAGATTTGATAAAAGCTTTTTAATAAAAGTTTTGATAAAAGTTTTCTAATACAAGTTTTGATAAAAGTTTTCTAATAAAAGTATTGATAAAAGCTTTTTAATAAAAGTTTTGATAAAAGTTTTCTAATACAAGTTTTGATAAAAGTTTTCTAATAAAAGTATTGATAAAAGTTTTCTAATAAAAGTATTGATAAAAGCTTTTTAATAAACGTTTTGATAAAAGCGTTTTAATTAAAACTTAAATTAAAAAAAAAAAAAATAATTAAAATTTAAAAATTTAATAAGGACTTTAAAAAAAGTTTAAAAAAGTTTTTCAGTAAAAGTTTTGATAAAAGCTTTTTAATAAAAATTTTGATAAAAGCTTTTTAATAAAAGTTTTGATAAAAGCTTTTTAATAAGTTTTGATAAAAGCTTTTTAATAAAAGTTTTGATAAAAGCTTTTTAATAAAAGTTTTGATAAAAGCTTTTTAATAAAAGTTTTGATAAAAATTTTGATAAAAGCTTTTTAATAAAAATTTTGATAAAAGCTTTTGAAAAAAAAAAATGATTTTTACTTAAAATTTCACAAATATTTTTACCAAAAGTTTTAATAACTTTTTTTTCAATGTTTTAAAGTGTTTTACTAAACATCTTAAGAAAGTTTTTCAAAGAAAGTAAATAGGATTTTTTATTAAAAATTAAAAAAAGCTTTTCACAATAAGTTTTAAATAGTTATTAATGAAAGCTGTAAAAAGCTCCTTACTAAAAGTTGTAAAAAAAGTGTTTACAAAAAGGTTTGAAAAAGCTTTTAGCCAAAAGTTTTACAAATCTTTTTGCAGAAACTTAAAAAAAGATTTTACTAAAAGTTAAAGAAAGCCTTTACTGAAAGCTTGAAAACGGTTTTTTTTAATAAAATTTTTAAGAAGCCTTTTACAAAAAATTTTACTAAAAATTTTAACTCTAAAAAAGCCATTTTCTAATAAATAAGCTTTAAAAACTAATTCTCTAAAAGCTGTTAAAAATTGTTTAAATAATTTTTTTACAAAAAATTTTAAAAACTTTTTGAAAACGCTTTATTCTACATTAGGGACAGGCAAAATGGTGGACACGTGCAAAAGATCTCTTAATTTTGTCACATCTATATGCTCTTACATGTGGAGAAGAGAATAATTATTTATTTATTTTTTATATTTTTAATACTTTTTTAAGCAAATTGTTTTAATATTCAATGATAATTTTTATTCCGTGCACAATATAAGAGCAGGAGAGTTATACACCATACAGAATGTGAAGTTTAAGAGCTTTTAAGTAAAAGCTTTTAAAAGAAAACATTTTTACAGAAAAAAAGTTATTTTTTATAGAGATAATAGACAAAATAAAGCTTTTAAATATTTATTTTTAAAACAATTTTTTTTTTTTTTGTTCTATTAAAATAGTTTGGAACATACCAAAATAGTTTAGTAACATACCAAAATATTAGTTCAAATTTTTTAAAACACGTACCTGAAAATAAAGAAAAAAGAAAATTAATGATTGAATGGCTTAGGAATTATTAGTTTTAAACTAATTTCTATTAATAACTAAAACTGCTGGAGAATTTAATTCAATATAAGCAAAAATCCCTTTTTAAGTTATCAACAAAAAGGTATAGTTTGCTAAACCATATTAACTTTATGCAAATAAATACTCTAAGCACGAAAAGCTCATTCGCAAACACAAAAAAACGACCCGCATGTTGATGATAAAGAAAAGTAAACTCCAGAAGAAGTAAATAACGTAACATGACCAAAAACAGCAGAACTTTGATCAAATAAAAAACCAAACAAGGAATATTTCTTAAGCAAAAAACGAGAAAAAAATAAGTTTTTTTTCACAAGAGGCGGCGGCATAAAAGCTTTGATATTGTAAAAAGCCCTTTTTTGAGTAATACAAACAGCAACAACAATAACAAATAAACATACTTATACATTTTGAAAAATGATCAAAAAACTTTAAAGCCGCAGCAGCTTCAACTCAAAAAAAAGAAAAAAGCAGGCAACCAAGAAGAGGTATTTGGACAACAAACAAGGTAACTTTAGTAAAAAGTACAACAACAACTACAATAATGTTTTACAACTACTGGACCATAAAGAGCTTTTTTTACATGAAAAAGACGAATTAAAAAAAGAGAAGATGATGCGCTAAAGATCCTTTTGTTAAATGTCCACATTATGAATCTTTTTTATATAATTTTTTATTTTTTCTTTTGGCTGAATATATTTTTTTTTTTTTTTTAAGATGCTGGGTCCTTCTCTTTTTGCCATCAATGATGTTTGTCTTTAAGTGTCAGACTATCTGTCTGTATGTCCACCTGTCTTAAGTATTAAATGATGTTCTCTACTTAAACATTTTTTTCTTTTATATAAATTTTTTTTATATAAATTTAAAGGATAATTTATATTGAAAAAGTCTGTGTCTAAGTATATTTGATATCAAGCTTAAAATTTTAACTTGTTAAGAAATCAAGAAGGACTTTTGAAAATGTTTTTTCTAAAACAAAAAATAAGATTTATTTGAATGTTTAAATCAAGTTGATATACAATATCATGTCCAGAACATCATAAATCAAAATTAAATAAAGATTTTCAAATACAATAAACAGTGGGCAACAAAAATTATTTACACGTTTTTTGAAAATTTAATAGAAATTAATCAAAATGTAAAAAATTATGTAAAAAAATATACAATTTTAATAAATAATATAGAAAATAATAAAATTCTAAAGTTTTTTTTAAATTTTTGGTAAGTTCGAAAATTTTCGAAGTTAAATTCGAATTTTCGAACATTAAAAAAAGGCTTAAAATTTTAATTTTTAAGAGAATGAATGTAATTTACACAATTCTTGTTGTTTTTACAACTTTTTATGAAGTTCGAAAATTTTCGAACTTAAGTTCGAATTTTCGAAAATTACTATAATGCTTGAAAATAATTATTTTTATGAAAATAGACATTAAAAAGCAAATTTTTGGAATTTTTATAGATTTTTATTAACTTCGAAAATTTTCGAACTTAAGGTCGACTTTCGAAAATTATAAAAAATGATAAAAAATTTAATTTTTTATGAAAATAAACATTATCTAGCTAATTTTGGAGTTTTTTATGATTTTTAGTAATTTCGAAAATTTTCGAACTTTAGTGCGAATTTTTCATAGTCTCGGAAATGGATGAAAATTTTTAGCAAATTTTTCTGAAGTTCGAAAAATTTCTAAATTAAATTTGAATTTTCGAAAATCGTAAAATTATGCAAAATTTGTATATTTAATGAAAATAAATACAATTAACAGTAATTTAGGAGTTTGTACAACTTTTTCTGAAGTTCGAAAATTTTCGAAGTTGAGTTCTAATATTTGAAAATCGTAAAAATTTAATAATATGAAAAATTTTATGAAAATTAACATAAAGTAGGTATTTTGTAAATAAAAATGCTTATGAAAATAAACATTATCTAGCTAATTTTGGAGTTTTTTATGATTTTTAGTAATTTTGAAAATTTTCGAACTTAAGTTCGAATTTTTGATAGTCTTGGAAATGGATGAAAATTTTTGTTTTTATGAAAATAAACATATTTAAGCTAATTTTTGCAGTTTTAGCTAATTTTTCTGAAGTTTGAAATTTTTCGAAATTAATTTAGAATTTTCGAACATTATAAAAAAAGGTCTAAAATGCTTCTAATTCGCTAACAGAAGTTAAAAATTCATAGAAATAATAATATTGTGGAATTTTTAAACTTTTTGCGAATTACGAAAATTTTCGAAATTAAATTCGAATTTTCGAAAATCATAAAAATAGCCAAAATTTGTAAATTTTATGAAAATAAACATAATTAGTAAGATTTAAGGAGTTTTTACAACTTTTTATACAGTTCGAAAATTTTTGAAATTAAGTTAAAATTTTCGAACATTCTAAAAAAGGTCTAAAATGCTTCTAATTCACTAATAAAAATTTTAATTTCATTAAGAAGTCATGCAAATAATA
This sequence comes from Protophormia terraenovae, assembly GCA_951394005.1. Taxonomy (NCBI): domain Eukaryota; kingdom Metazoa; phylum Arthropoda; class Insecta; order Diptera; family Calliphoridae; genus Protophormia; species Protophormia terraenovae. Next base: position 8,889,880 of record OX596075.1, read on the forward strand.
AAATTATGAACTTATCACACCTTTTTGCGTATTTCGAAAATTTTCGAAATTAAATTCGAATTTTCGAAAATCGTTAAATTAGTCAACATTTGTAAATTTAATAAAAATAAACATAATTAATAGCATTTTTGGAGTTTTTGCAACTTTTTATGAAGTTCGAAAATTTTTGAAATTAAGTTAGAATTTTCGAACATTCTAAAAAAGGTCTAAAATGCATATAATTCACTAATAAAAATTTAAATTTCACTAAAAGTTATGCAAATAATAAAATTCTGAACTTATCACAACTTTTTGCGAACTTCGAAAATTTTCGAAATTAAATTTGAATTTTCGAAAATCTTCAAATTGGTCAACATTTGTAAATGTAATAAAATCAAACATAATTACTAGCATTTTAGGAGTTTCTGCAATTTTTTATAAAGTTCGAAAATTTTCAAAATTAATTTCGAATTTTCGAACATTCTGAAAAACCTCTAAAAAGTTTCTATTTCACTAAAACTTCTAAAATTTTATTAAATAAAAACAAAATTTTAAGATTTCTAACCATTTTGTTAAGTTCGAAAGTTTTCGAAATTAATTTTTAATTTTCGAAAATCATAAAAACAACCAAAATTATATATTTAATGAAAATAAACATAATTAATGACATTTTAGAAGTTTTTAAATTTTTTATGAAATCCGAAAATTTTCGAAATTTAGTTCGAATTTTCGAATATCGTAAAAATGGCTGAAAATGGCCAATTTTATGAAAATATATATAAATTACATAATTTTTTTTACATTTTTACAACTTTTCATAAAGTTCGAAAATTTTCAAAGTCAAATTAGGATTTTCGAACATTCTAAAAAAAAGTCTAAAATGCTTTTTATTAAATCAAAACATAAAATTTTATTACAAAGCAATAAAAATAATAAAATTCTGAAGTTTTCTGAACAAAATATTCAAGATTGAAACTAATTTCGAATTCTCGAACATAAAAAAAGTCGTAAAAAATGCTTAAAATTATATTAAAAATAACAGATTTCAATGGAAAGTAATAAAGATGATAAAATTGAGGAATTTTTTTAACATTTTGTTAAGTTCGAAAATTTTCGAAATTAATTTCGAATTTTTGAAAACGTTAAAAATCACCAAAAATTAAAAGTTTTATGAAAATAAACCTAATTTAGTTTATTTTTATAACTTTTACCTCATTTTGCTATGTTCGAAAATTTTCGAAATTAATTTCGAATTTTCGAATATGTTAAAAATAGGTTAAAAAAATTATTTTTTTGTGAAAATAAACATAAAGGAGACTTATTTTTAAGTTTTCTAGGGTTTTTTAAATGTTCGAAAATTTTCGAAATTAATTTCGAATTTTCGAACATTTTAAGAATTATTAAAATGTGATGTTTTTATTTCAAATAAACAACATTTAACTATTATCGTTATATTTTAATATTTTTTTTTTTACAAATTTCTAAGGAAAGTAAGTTGGCACTTTTATCACCCACTGTTTTTTTTAACATTTACCTTAGGAGTTTATTTATTACGTTAGCTACAAACAAAATTTGTTATAAACAAAAAGCTTTGATACTTATTTTTATTCATTTCTTAAGGCCATAAAACTTTTAGCACCTGGCCATTATCAATGAGCCTAAAAAGCAAGTGATAAAATGGACAGAACTTAATAAGAAAACGAAACAAGTGTCAATTACAAAAAGGGTTTTGTTTTTTGTCGGTTAAGGTCATAAAAAGGGAAATAAAAGGGAAGAATAATAAATACACTGAAAGTAAATTTAAGATACCAAAACAAAGTTTTAGAAAATAGGAATTTTTTAATTACATTCATTAAAATTACTTAATTTTGTATTTTTTTGGGATAAAATTCAAAATTCGAATTTAACTTCGAAAATTTTCGAACATTATAAAAAGTTGTAAAAGTGACAAAAATTAGCTCAATTTTGTCTATTTACATAATAATTGTAGTTTTTTCATTTTAATGAAAATGTTGGTAAAACTTCGAAATATGATTTTTCTTGGTAAAATTTTATGTATTTTGGAAAATTCGATATTAATTTCGAAAATTTTCGAACATGTCCGAAACTAAAAAAAAATTAAAAATTTAATACATATTTAAATGAAATTGAATAGTTTTAAAGCATTTTCTTGGATTTTCGAAAATTTTAAATTGATTTCGAAAAATTTCGAACATTTCAAAAAGTTGTCAAATCCATGGAAATCTATTGTTTTAGTTATATTTAGCTGAAATTTTATATTTTATAAGGCAATTTTATCTTAATTTAAGATTTTCGAAAATTCGAAATTAATTTCGAAAAATTTCAAATTACGCAAAAAGTTGTAAAAACTTAACAATTTTATTTTTTAAATTATATTTATAAGAAATTCAATCATTTTGAGTCGTTTTTTTTTTAATTTTCGAAAATTCGAAATTAATTTTGAAAATTTTCGAAATTCTCAAAAAGTAGTCAATTGTTAAATTTTAATTATTATTTGTTGAGTTTAATAAAATGAATTAATTTCTAGCAAATTTTAGACAATTTTTCAATTTTCGAAAATTCGAAATCAATTTCCAAAGTATTCGAAATTTCTAAAAAGTGGTGAGATTATTAGAATATCATTATTTATGACCTATTTTAAAAAAAATTAATATTTTGTGGAAAATTTTTATCAATTTTCCGATTTTCGAAAATTCGATTTTAAATTTCGAAAATTTTCAAACTTTGCAAAAAGTGGTAAAATTATTGGCATTTCATTATTTAAATCTTATATTAATAATATTTAATATTTTTTAGCAAATTTTATAAAATTTTCCGATTTTCGAAAATTCTAAACTAATTTCGAAAATTTTCGAACTTCTTAAAAAGTTGTAAAATTATTAGAATTTAATTATTTAAGGCTTATTTTAATAAAATTTAATATTTTGTAGTACATTTTAAGCAATTTTTCGATTATCGAAAATTCGATTTAAATTTCGAAAATTTTCAAACTTCCCAAATTTTTAAAATTTAATTATTAATGAATTATTTTAATAAAATTTAATATTTTGTGAACAATTTTGATAAATTTTTCGATTTTCGAAAATTCTATTTAAATTTCGAAAATTTTCGAACTTCCCAAATTTTTAAAATTTAATTATTAATGAATTATTTTAATAAAATTTAATATTTTGTGAACAATTTTGATAAATTTTTCGATTTTCGAAAATTCGATTTGAATTTCGAAAATTTTCGAACTTTTCAAAAATTCATAGAATCCTTAAAATTTTATTATTTTTATTAAATTTAACCCAAATTAAGTAATTTTTTGTAATTTTATTAATTTTTACTAACTTTTATTAAAGCTAAAAATTCTTTCTTTAAATTAATTTCAATTGTTTTCTATTTTTGAAAATTTTTTCTAACAAATTCCTTTAAATGATTTTGGCTACTTTATTTTGCATGTTAAGTCATAGTATTTAATTAATAAAAACCTAACAAAACAGACACCAAACTCTGCTGGAATTGTTTTAAACTCTCCCTCTATGTGTGTGTCAATTTTCAAAAAGCTGTCTGTCATTTCGGTATGGAATTATACAAAATCAAATAAAGTATTTTTCATATAAAACCCACACTAAATTTCCAAACATTTACACTATTCCTTTAGTCATATAAAAACTGCAAAAAGGTTGAAAAAAATAAACTTCAATTTAAAGCCTAATGGCATAAACGTGTCCAAAATAGTCAATATTTTAGTTTTTTTTTTTTTTTTTCTATTTTTCATTAACAGCATTTTAATTTTATGTTCAATTGTCATTTAGAACTCTCTACTACTCATTTGGCTAAAATTGAAATAAAAAAACAGCAACTGGTCTTAATTTTCAATTACTTCTAAGTTTATTATTTTTTTTTTTTTTTAATTTCAATTTAAAGTTGAGCTCTTTTTGTAGTTTTGTTTTTTCTTTTTTTCAATTTTACCATGATGTTGATATTAAAACGTTGCATGTGGTATAAATAATGTTGCATATCATTACTGTCAGTGATAGGATTTTTGTAATGTAGTTTTGTTTGATTTTTTTCTTGTGGGATAAAAATAACCTACAGTTTTGGTGTTTAAAACAAGAACTAGTGAATTAACTGGCCCTTAAAGGACACTATTATCTACCCAAATAGCTTTATATATCTAGCCAGAGATTTTAGCTTAAGCTGGCTTAAAAGAGAGCACTAAGTCCTCCTCCATTTGGTTTCTAAAACAAAAGTTTAGTTGTTATTAAACAAAAATTAAATTCAATACTCTTTAGATTACCTAGAGACAGTAAAGTAAACTATGATTATTTTTTAAAAATTTTAAAAGAAAAAAAATTATCTAAAATTTTGAAAATCCCTTAATTTTATTTTATTAAAATTTAATAATTTGGAAAGAATTTTTATTATTTTTTTATTACACATTTTCAAAAATTTTTAAGAACTGCAGGGTTTTTCCTCTAAATCTCTTAATACTGTACTTTAATGAAATAAGTGTGTGGTTGAGTTAGTAGGGTTACATTGTTGTAAATAGAGTTTTGTAGAGCTGTAGAACAAAATGAAAGAGGGTTGTAAGCTTTTTAGACATCACAGTGGTTATGTTTAGACCATAAATTATGGGTCAATGGTTAAGTTTTTTTTTTTTTTTCGTTGTAAATATTTGTAGCAAGAATTAAATGAATAAAATTGAAAAACAACTAAAAGAAGATAGAGTTGTTAGATTTAATGATGAAACCAAATTAAATACGCTACAAGAGAAAAATATCCAAACGATTTAAAACTAACTTTGTAACACTAAATCCTAAAAATAATAATTTCGAAAATTTTCGAACATAAAAAAATAAGCTAAAATTAAAAAAATAACCTCAATTTATAAAAAAATTCATTAAAATTAAGTTTTTCAGCAATTTTGAAGATTTTCGAAAATTCTAACTTATGTTCGAAAATTTTCGAACATGTCAAACTATAAGAAAACACAAAATTTTTATATATATTATATATTTTTTAATGAAATTTATTAAAATTAATTAATTCTAAGATTTCCGAAAATTCTAACTTAAGTTCGAAAATTTTCGAACATGTCAAATCTATAAGAAATTACAAAATTTTTAATTATTATAATATTTTTAATGAAATTTACTTAAAATTAATTAATTTTAACATTTTCGAAAATTCGAAATTAAGTTCGAAAATTTTTCGAACATGACTAAAATATGTAAAAGCATATAACAATTATATTTTACAATATTTTTGATGAAATTGATAAAAAAATGAGTTAAATTTAAGTAAATCGAAAATTCGAACTTAAGTTCGAAAATTTTCGAACATGACCAAATTAGAAAAAAACATCAAACCTTAATATTTTATAACATATTTAATGAAATTTACTAAAAATTAAATAATTTTAGGATTTTCGAAAATTCGAAATTAAATTCGAAAATAACCGAACTAAACAAAAAGTAGTAAAAACTAAGAAAAAAAGCATAAACTATATTTATTCGTATTAAAAATATATATTTTACTTTCTCGAAGATTTTCGAAAATTGGAACTTAAGTTCGAACATTTTTTAAGTTAATTAAATTAATCGAAAACCCAAAATGTATGTAATTTATAAACCTTTTTTTAAGAAATTTACTTAAAATTAGTTATTTTAAGGATTTTCGAAAATTCGAATATAAGTTCGAAAATTTTCGAACTTCTTTAAAACACAATAAAACATGAAATTTTTAAATTTTAAGCATTCTTAATGAAATTTCACATAAAATTAGCTAATTGTAAGATTTTCGAAAACTCGTAATGAAGTTCGAAAATTTTCGAACATAGTAAAAAGTGTTTAAAACTAAGAAAAAATTCAAAATTATATTAAATTCCATTAAAATATAGAAATTTTTACTCATTTAAAACATATTTGGATATTCGAATTTAACTTCGAAAATTTTCGAACTTCACAAAAAGTTTTAAAAATCGAATACTTTGAATATATTTAACTTGTATTAATATAATTTAAAATTTTTAACATAATTTTATAAATGTTTCAGTTATTTTCAAGATTTTCGAAAGTTCGTAATGAAGTTCGAAAATTTTCGAACATAGTAAAAAGTGTTCAAATCTAGGAAAAAATCATAAGTTTTATTAATTTCCATTCAAATTGTATTTTTTTTAAATTTTTGGAAGATTTTTTAAAATTCGAATTTAACTTCGAAAATTTTTAAACCCACAAAAAATACTAAAAATCAAAATTTTGTTCATATCTGGATTCTAATAATACAATAATCAATTTTTGTTACACTTTTTTTGTATTTAAAACAATTTTTGAGATTTTCGAAAATTCGAACTTAATTTCGAAATTTCTAGAACATCCTTAAAACATAATAAAACATTAACTTTATTAATTTTTGAGATTTTCGAAAATTCGAACTTAATTTCGAAATTTCTAGAACATCCTTAAAACATAATAAAACATTAACTTTATTAATTTTTAAGCATTTCTAATGAAATTTAGCATAAAATTTGCTTATTTTAAGACTTTTAAAAATTCGAACTTAAGTTCGAAAATTTTCGAACATAGTAAAAAGTATTCCAAATTGAGAAAAAAATATAAATAATATTAATTTCTATTAATATAATAAATTTTTACACTTTTCGAAGATTTTTGAAAATTCGAACTTAGGTTCAAAAAATTTCGAACTTCAGAAAAAGTTGTGAAAACCAAAAATATCTATTTTGTTTGGTTTTTATTAATAAAATTTAAAATTTCTGACTTAGAAATTTCAAACTTAAGTTTGAAAATTTTCGAACTTCTTAAAAAAATGAAATTTTCTAATTATAAAGCATTTTCATGGAAATTAACTTAAAAAAAACTAATTTTTAGATTTTCGAAAATTCGAATTTAATTTCGAAAATTTTCGAACTTCCAAAAAACTGCTAAAAATCTAGAATTTTTATTATTTATGATGTATTTTAATATTTTAAAAATAATTTAAGGTATTTTGAAGCATTTTTTTAGATTTTCGAAAATTTGAAATTAATTTCGAAAATTTTCGAACTCTGCTAAAAGTGTCAGAAATAATAAAATTTTATTATTTTTCATAAGCTTTAAAATAGTTAGAGCAATTTTAAAAGTTTTTTTTTTATAAATTTTGTTTTAAATTTTCAAGGTTTTTTTATTACAAAAATTCTTTAGCTTTAATTCCCCACTGTAGTTCTATTTTAAGTCGTCTTAAGCTTTAATTTTATACTTTTATTTCCATGTTTAAATCTTTCCAAGTGTTAAGTGTTTTCTTGTATTCCTTGTAATTTCTTGCTAAGAATTTGATTTGTATTTTAAATGAAAACAATTTATGCTACACAGTTTAGCAATTTTCATTTGTATTTCCAGAAAAAGAAATAAGCTCGTTAGCAACTTTGTTGCCACAAACAAAATTATTGACACGAACTTTACAACGAAAGAAAAAATAGTTTTTCATTTAAAATGTTTTATTAATAGAAATTTCAAATTAAATAAGGGAATAGTAAAGCATCTATAAATGGTAAAGGCAAAAATAACCCACAAATTAATTTTGGGGAGGTCAAAGCTTTTTGTGAGCTTTAGAGGTTTAAATTGTTGAAATCATTATTAATTGAAATAAAATATTTTTTAGAAGTAATTTTGTTTTTGCTGTTTTGTTTTTTAATTATAAATATTAAATTTGAAAAGTTTTAATTTTTTATAAAAAAGCTTTAAAGCTTTTTTATTTTAAAAATATTTTTTAATCATATACTTTTATAAGGTCACAAAATAAGCATTTAAACCCAATATCTAACAATACAAACAGCTTTAAATTTAATTTTCAATTTATAAAGCTTTAAAGCTTTTAATTTTTTTAAATATTTTTGTAGAAATATCATCTTTTTAAATAAAATTTTTTTCTGACACCTAATTTTTTAATTTTATTTGTAAGAATTAAAAATATAAAAATTTTGTTAAATAAGCTTTAAAGCTTTCTTGTTTTAATAACATTTTTAAGATGTTTAAGCAAAACCTTTATAAATCCATAAAATAAGCATTTCTGCAGACAATATTTAAAAACAATTAACTTAAAAAGGAGTGTTGTAACTTTAAATCATTTTCAGAGCTCAAAAGCTTTTAATTTGTTTCTTCATTTAATACCAGAATTAAGTTACTTTTAAATTATAATTTATTTATTTAAAAATTATGTAACATTGAAGCTTAAACACCTAAAAGCTTTCAAAATTTAAAAGCTTTTTATAGTTTTTATAGCTTTTTTTAACCAAAATTTTAATACTCCTTTATAAAACCATAAAATAAGTTTTGCAATGCCATATTTAAGAAAGATAAACTTTAAATTTTATTTTTTCAGCCTTGAGTGTCGGAAATTTTCAGAGCTTAAAAGCTTTTGATTTTTTCTTCATTTATTACCAGAATTAAGTGATTTTTAATTAAGAATTTATTTATTTAAAAACTAGATAAATTTCAAGCCTAAACACTTAAAAGCTTTCAAAATTTTAAAGCTTTTTTTAAACTAGAAATTTAATACACCTTTGTAAAACCATAAAATAAGAATTTTCAATGTAATATTTAACAAAGATAAGCTTCAAATTTTATTTTTTTAGCTTTTTCAGAACTTTAAAGCTTTTGAGTTTTTCTTCATTATTACCAGAATTAAGTGATTTTTAATTAAGAATTTATTTATATAAAAATTATGCAAATTTGCAGTCTAAAAACTTAAAAGCTTTTGAAATTTAAAGAAAAAGCTTTAAAGCTTTTTTTGTTTTTATAGCTTTTTTAAGCTAGTTATCAAATATAACTTTGAAAAACCATAAACAAAGCTTTCTGAATGTAATATATAACAAAAATTTGCTTTAAATTTTATATGGGAGCTTTAAGCTTTTCATTTCTTTTTACTATTAATAATTTTACCAAATTATTTTTAAAGGAAATTTAGTTTGGAATGAAATTATTTTAATTTTTAAACATAAAATCTTTAAAGCTTTGAAATAATAAAGCTTTGAAGCTCTTTTCATAGTTGGAGCATTTTTTAAGACAGACATTTAAAATATCTTCGAAGAAATATAAAATAAGCTTTGTGAGTAAAATATATAACAAAAATAAGCTTTAAATTGTATGTGGAAGCTTTAGGCTTAAGATTTTTTTAATTGATAATAATTTAACTAAATTATTTATAAAGCAGAATTGGTTAGGGATAAAATTATTTTCATTTTTAAACAGAAAATCTTAAAATCTTTCGATTTTTTTAACAAAGCTTTAAAGCTTTTTTCATATTTATGGCCTTTTTTGAACTAAAAATTAAAATTACTTTTGTAACAACATAAAATAAGCATTTTATACTTAAAATAAAATCAAATTATTATTAAGAAAAACCACATTAAACTGAATAACATTAAAAAAACCCCAAAACCACAAATATGAAATCAATTTGTAAAGCTCAAAATAAAGAAATAAATTTAAAAAATAATAAAACTAAAGTTCAATATTATAAACACTACATCTGCTTTAAACTCAAAACCAAATGTAAAAAGAAAAAATAATTAAGCCGAAACTGATGAGATGACCACAATCATAACACATTGTTACCCTTGATCATATTTTAAAAGAGCACCAAACTTTAGATTCGAAAAAAAAAAATCATATTGCGTGTTAAAATTGTATCATGTTTTCTTGGTTTGAATTCATACTGTTTTTCTGGCTCACCATAGAGGCTGCTTTCAAAAAAATGTTCTTTTTTAATATAACGACCGCTTTGTTTTTTTTTTTTTTTTTTTTAATTTTATTTTTGTGGACAATTTCATGGCTGATAAGCTTAGCATGCAAATTAGCTTTTTATTTTCTTTAAAACTTCTCCTCGTTTAACTAAAATATGGCAAAATCAAAAATTATAAAAAAAGAACTTTAAAACACGCACGCATTAGTTGAATTTAAAAATTTTCGTTGAGTTTTATTTATATGAGAATTACTGTAAATTGACATTTAAGTTTGGCCCGATTTTTATTAAAGGACATTTGTTGTGGCAGCCCATATGAAAGCCCATAGTGCATGTGTTTATGTGTATTGTAGCTGTACGTGCTCAAAACTATATTTTTATATTTACATATCATTGACATTGACAGTTTATGGTCAAAAACGTGTTTGGAATTTTTTGGTTGGTTTTTGAAGAATTTATGGTTTAAAATTGACACTAAAAACCTTAAAAACGAATAAAAAATAATAATAAAATTAAAAAAGTTCTTGAGAAAACCAACGAAAAAAATTCAATTTAAAACAATTGCAAGTTGAACAGAAATTTTAAAGTTAAAAAACTTTCTCTTTAGCAATAAAAAAAAAATCCTGGTAAAAAAAAGATCAGTTAGTGTAACTTATCAATCAAAAGTCAGTGGTTAAGTGGAATAAACAATCAACACTTCATTTAAGCAAAAAATAAAAAGTTAGAAAGAAAGACAGATGGACGGAGGGACAGACTAGCTACCAGTTATTACGATTCAAGTATTAATAATATGGAAGAATAAATATTTAAATAACAAAAAAATAATTATTTAAATGGCTTAAAACCTAAAAAAAACTTAAAAAGCGAAATGTTTTTAAATTTAAAACAAGAGTTTTATTTAAAAAGTTTAAAAATTTTATTAGAATTTTTAAACCTACTTTAACTGTAATTACCACAGAAATTTCTTACAAAAAAAAAACTTTAAAAACAGCCTCCTATTCATAATTCTTCTAAAAGCTTTAAGGATCTAAATACAAAAATTAGTTAAATGTTAGATTTAATAATTATGCTGAAGTCAATAATAAATAGTGAAAGAAATTAATCTTTAAATAAAAAAACTGCTTACTACAAAGAACTACAAGCTTTTAAAGAAACCAAACTTTCAGCAACTCTTTAACAACAATTATTTTTAAAAAGAAAAATTAATGGAATTAAAATTAAAAAACTTAATTAAATAAATTAAAATAAATTATTCTTTAAATAAAAATGTAAAAAACTGGTTACTAGAAAGAATTAAGCTTTAAAAGAAACAAAACTTTAATAAAAAAAAATTTTTTAAAAAGCTGTTACAGAAAAATTAACTAAATTTAAATTAAAAAGCTTATGTAAATAAAGCTCTAATTATGAAACTATTAAAAAGCTTTGCATAACTTAAAAAAAACATGAATAAAAACGCAAAAGAAAATTTTCAACAAATCAAAACCATTAAAAAACAATGCAAACAAATACTAAAAGGCTTTTTTAGAAAAAGCTCTACATTTCATTTTTATAGAAAACTTTACTGCAAAATATATGAAAAGCTTTTTTTACAGCTTTGTTTTTATAAGAAGTTTCAAATGCTTTTGTTTTTATAAAAGGCTTTAAAAATTCCTTTATTAAATGCTTTGAAATACTTTTTTATAAAAAGCTCAAACATTTTCTTAAGAAATTTCTAAGAAAATATTAAAAGCCTTAGCTTTTATCAAAAGATTTCAAAACTTTTTTATAAAAAGCCCTAAAAGAAGTTTTATAAAAAGCTCAAAACTAATTAATAAGATTATTAAGCTCAAAACTTGTCTATGAAAAGCTCTAAGAAAATATAAAAAAAATCTTTTCTATAAAAAGATCTCAAAAGCTCTCAAAAGCTTTTTATGAAAAGCATTCAAAAGCTTTAAGAAAATATAAAAAGTTCTCACGCTTTAAAACGTTTTTTGTGAAAAAAGCCTTTTATGAAAATCCCTCAAAAGCTTTTTGTGAAAAGCTCTCAAAAACTTTTTATGAAATGCTCTCAAAAGCTTTTTATGAAATGCTCTCAAGAGCTTTTTATGAAAAGCTCTCAAAAGCTTTTTAGGTTCTCAAAAGCTTTTTATGAAAAGCCCTTTAAAACATTTATGAAAAGCTCTTAAACTCTATTTTGTGAAAAGCTCTCAAAAATTTTTTTATAAAAAGTCTCAATAACTTTTTATTGAAAGTTTTCAAAAATTTGTTGTATTAAGCTTTCAAAAGCTTTCTTATGAAAACATCTAAGAAAGACCTTTCAATAAAAAGCTTCGTTAAACTTTTTTATAAAAAATCTCAAAGAAAACCTTCTTTAATAAAAAGTAGAAACAAAATATTCTGTTACAAAGAAGAAAATAAATTTATAGTGTAAAAAGCTTTTATAAGAAAATGCTGTAAAATCTATTACAAAAAAAAAACATAGTAAGTTGTAAAAATTGTTAAAAAAAAACTTTAAAACATCTTTAAGAAAATGCTACTAAAGCTTTCATAAGCGAAACAAAAAGATTTTACATGAAAATGTTCAAAAAAGCTCTTACATGACAATTCTCAAAAAAAGCTTTTACATTAAAAAGCTCAAAAAAGCTTTTACATTAAAAAGCTCAAAAAAATTTTACATTAAAAAACTCAAATAAGCTTTTACATTAAAAAGCTCGAAAAAGCATTTACATTAAAGGGCTCAAAAAATGCTTTTACATTAAAAAGTTCAAAATAGCTTTTATATTTAAAATCTCAAAAATGTTTTTATAAAAAAACTAATATATATGAAAAAGCTCAAAAAGCTTCCATATGACAAAGCTTAAAGAAGTATTTTCTCAAAAAACTTTTTTGGAAAAAGCACAAAAAGCTTTTTTATATGAAAAAACTTTTAAAGGAAAAATAAAAAAAAAGTTTTAGACAAAAACGTTATTTTATATGAAAAAGCTCAAAAAGCTTTTTCTCAAAAAAAGTTTTTTTAAAAAGCACCAAAAAGCTTTTATATGAAAAAACTTTTAAAGGAAAAAAAGTTTTAGAAGAAAACATTCAAAAAATCTTTAAGAAAAAGCTTTTATAAAACCTTGAAAAACGTTTACAAAAAAGCTTTAACAAATCTTTATATGAAAAAAATCAAAAGGCTTTTATCTGAAAAAGCTTTTAGAAGAAAAAAAGAAAACGTTCAAAAAAGCTTTTAGAAAAAGGGGCTTTAACAAGGTTTTTAATAAAAAAAATATAAACAAAAATTATAAGAAAAAAACTCTAAAGAGCGTTTAAAAAAATACTTTAAAAAACTCAAAAAGAAAAGGCTTCAGCAAGCTTTTATAAGAAATTAAGTTTTCGTTAAAAATAAATACACTTAATAGCCTTTTATATAGATAATTTTTAAGAGCTTTTATTAAAAAAGCCTAAGATTCTTTATTTTTTATAAAGATCGTTAAAACTTTTATTAGTTAACAAATTTAATAGTTTATTGTAAAAGGTTTTTAGTAATGAAAAATAAGACCTTTATTTTTAATTTTTTAAATTTATCAGACTAAAAACTTTAGAAATGATTAATAAAAAATATCTTTTAATTTCTTATAAAGTCTTTGTTTTCAACTATGAAATTTTATTATTTTATGAATTTGTAAATTAGAAAAGCTTTAAGTACGCGATATATTGCAAAAAGCTTTAATTTGAAATCTTTTTTAAACTTAAAAATTCTAGAGGAGATTTGAATACTTTAGGTTACAAAGATTTTTAAAATAGAAAAAGTTTTCCATAGAAATGTGTTAAAAAGCTTTCATTATAAAAATCGTTTGATTTATGTAGCAAAAAGTAATTATTATAAAAAAAAAACCTTTATAATGAATTTTTATTCAAAAATTTTAAGGTAAAAAGTTTTCAAAAGGTATTAATACAAATAAGCTTTTATGAATATTTTAAAGTAAGTAAAGCTTTTATAATGTAAGCTTTTAAAAAAATATTGAATAGAAACTTTTAGGATTTTTTTTGATAAATTTGAATAAATTTTAAATAAAAATGTTTAAAATATATTTTATTCAGCTCGATTTTTTTAATGTTTATTTTAATAAAAAACATTTCTATCAAATTTAGTAATGAAAGCTTCTTATTTAAAACTGTACTAAATAATTAACTTCATAATTAGGTTGTAGTTGTTTTGTAATTATTATCAACATTTTTAAACACGTTTTTAATTTTTTTCTTTTCCAATTTTTGTATGTCAAATAGCTTATCAGCTAACCCTCGCATGTCAATTATTATTGTTATTATTATCAGTTTTTTTACCACCCAAAATACAAAAATCAATAACTATTTGATTTTATTGAAATGACTCTTCCAGTTTTTTTTGTTTTACATTTCGTACTGCAATAGATAAAATTGCTAACAATAACTAGATAAAAAAATATACAAATGTTTAATTACAATATTTTTTTTTTCTGTATAGAAACTAAAGCGACCAAAAAAAAAAATGTTAGACAATATTAATACAATAAAAGTCATTTATAAAAATTTATTTAGTCACATACAAATAAATAGATAACAAAAGGAGAAAAAACAAATTGTAACAAAACTTTAATTAAAAGTTGAAATTAAATTTTGCTCTTTATAGGCAGACAGACAATTTACAAACCGAAAAAAAAATTAAACTCAATTAACATTTATTTGTTATTTGACATTAAATTGAAAATATATAATAAAATAAAGGAATAAAACTAAAAAGTTTTTAATTCAATTAAATCACAGCAGAATTAAGTTTTGTTTTGAAAAATATTTAACTATATTTTGGGCAAAACTTAAAGTTTTTTTCCTTTTAAATTTAACCTAATTTTCAGGCTTAAAAGTATAATAATAAATTTTATAGAAACTATTAACACTTGTCTTGAATAAAGTTCCTTTTTTTATAATGATTCCTTTTGTGGTCTTTGGTATTTAACAAACTTTTCTTTCACTCCATTTAGTTTATAAATTTTGTTGCAAGTGAAAGGTGTCATGTTAAAGTCTCTTAAATAGTCAACAATTAAAATTTATAGGAAAAAGTTTTTGCTTTTTCACACAATTTTAATTTCTTTCTAAATATAAAGAACATAATTAACTGCAGTTGATACTTTCGAAAATGAAGGTGAGAAAAAAAAATACTAAATATGGAATTGAAATAAAATTAAACCATTGAGGGGGACTATAGAACTAGAAAAATATTCTTACAAAAATTAGTATATAAGAAGCTAAATAATAATTTAATGAACAAATATTTTTTTAAAATTATTTTAAAATTATATCTATAATAAAAGTTTTAGATAATATTTGTCTTTTTGTTCAATTAAACTTCTCAAAAGATATTTAAGGCACTTTTCACAAAACTCATGCAAAAGCAGAAACACCATTTCAAATAAAATAAAACAATATAAAAAATCCTTAAACAAGTTATTGTTTTTTCTATATTATTTCAACGATTTTTTTAAAAAATTTGAATTTAAAACCTTTTTTTAATAATTTCTCAAGAGCTATTTATGTTAATAAATTCCTCAATCAAATGCTACTTAAACAAATAAATAAAACACTTAATTGAAATATTTCCTTTTCTAAATCTTATTATAAGAGATGTTTATGCAAAAGCTTCACTTAGGAACTTTTTCAGCTAAAGTCTACTTTAAAATTTTATCAAAAGGTTATTTTTAGAAAACTTTATTCAAAAACTGTTTTAAATATTATTAAATATTTTTTGAAAAATATACCTGAAATAATTCTTTAAGAAATATTTTCTTAAAAAGCTAAATTAAAAATATTTTTTAAGATTTTTTTTTAAAAAAAAAGCTTCACTAAACATTTTTCTAAAAAAAACTTTTTTCCAGGTTTGTTAAAATATATATATATACCAAGAAGGATTAATGATAATAAGCTTTACTTAGATGTTTTTATATCAAAAGCTCCATTTGAACGTTTTATTTAAAAGCTTTTTCATCAAAAGCTTTATTTGGAACCTGTTTTTATTGAAAATTTTATTCTATCAAAAACTTTATTACGAGCTTTATTAGTGAAAGCTAATAAAGGAGCATTTTTATCAAGAGTTTTTATCAAAAGCTATTTCATCAAAAGCTGTATTCGGTGCTTTTTATCAAAAGCTTTAGTGGGAGGTTTTCACTAAAAGCTATAGTGAGCGCTTTTAATCATTTTTTTTTTATTTTTTTTTTTTTTTTTATTCAGGCTCAAGTTCATTATTGTAATAATTTTTCTAGAATACAGAAAAAGTTTTATTAGACACTAGCAGGATGGAATGCATTTTCTGATCCGCTACGATCTTCTTCAGCATTCATTGTGCCTTTTAATGCTAATCGTAGATATTTCATTTAACTCACACTTTTGTAGAATTAGAATACGTAACTTCATCACTTTTCATATTCTAAATTCTTAAGTATTAAGTTGAAATAACTTTACAAAAGCTTTTTCTTTTATTTTATTGTATTCCACATTATTACAATGTTGTTTTACTAAGTGCTTTTTACTAAAAGCTTAAGCGTTAGCTTTTTATTAAAAGCTTTATTATGAGCTTTTTACCTAAAGCTATATTAAGTGCTGTTTTATAATAAGCTTTATTAGAAGCTTTATAAGGAGCTTTTTACCAAAAGCAGAAGTTTTTTCAGAAAAAAAAGTCAAAAAAGCTTTATTAAAAAAATTACTTATTATCAAAAAATCTTTAATACGTTATTGGGAGCTTTTTTTTATCAAAAGCTTTATTTGGAACTTTATTATCAAAAGCTTTATCAGCAGCTTTATCGTATAAGAATTTTTTTTTTTATAAAAAACTTTATAAGAATTTTTCAAAAGCTTTATAAACTTTTCACAAATGCTTTATAAGAACTTTTTTATCAAACTTTAGAAACTTTATTAGCAGCTTTTTATCAAAACATTATTAGCAGATTTTTATCAAAAGATTCATTAAAACTTTTTTATCAAAAGCTTTATTAGGAGTTTTTTTTATCAAAAGCTTTATTAGCATAATTTTATCAAAACCTTAATTATAAACGTTTTAATCAAAAGCTTTATTAGAAGTCTTCTGTGAATAGCTTTATTAGGAGCTTTATGTCAATAGCTTTATTAGTTGCTTTATATCAAAAGATTTCTTAGAAACTTTATTAGCAGCTTTTTATCAAAACATTATTAGCAGATTTTTATCAAAAGCTTTATTAAAATACTTTTCTCGTAAGCTTTACTACCAAAAGCTTTATTAAAATGCTTTTCATCAAAATCTTTATTACAAACGTTTTACCAGCTTTATATCAAAAGCTTTTTTAGTAGCTTTCTATCAAAAGATTTCTTAGAAGCTTTTTATTAAAAGATTTCTTAGAAAGTTTTTGTTTTATTAGCAGCTTTTTATCAAAGGCTTTATCAGCAGCTTTTTATCAAAAGATTTAGTAGCAGCTTTTATTAAAAGCTTCATTAAAATTCTTTTTCATAAAAATCTTTATTACAAAATTTTTATTAAAATCTTTATAAAAAATTTTTTAACAACAGCCTTAGTATATTTTTTTAACAAAAGATTTATCAGGAGCTTTTTCAAAAGCTTTATGAGGAGGTTTTTTCAAAAGCTTTATCATTTTATTCAATATTTTAATAAAGCTTTTATTAAAAAGCTTTATTATGAGCTTTTTTCAAAACCTTTACTAGGAGATTTTTTCAAGAACTTTACTAGGAGCTTTTTCAAAAGCTTTATTAGAAGTTGTTTTTACAAAAGCTTTATTACGAGCTTTTTCAAAAGCTTTATTAAAAGATTTTTTCAAAAGCTTTATCAGCAGTTTTTATTCAAAAGCTTTACTAGGAACTTTTTTCCAAAACCTTTACAAGGAGTTTTTCTAGAGCTTTATTAGGAGCTTTCTTCAAAAGCTTTACTAGAAGCTTTTATTAAAAAGCCTTATTAGGAGTTTTTTCAAAACCTTTGCTAGGAGATTTTTTCAAGAACTTTATTAGGAGTCTTTACAAGGAGCTTTTTCTAGAGCTTTATTAGGAGCTTTCTTCAAAAGCTTTACTATGAGCTTTTTCAAGAGCTTTATAAAAAGATTTTTACGAAGCTTTATTAAACATTAAACAGTTTTTTAAGTTTTTTTTAGAAGATTTTTTGAGAAAAAACTTTTATGAAAAAGGTTTATAAAAAAATCTGGATTTAAAAGCTTCATTAAGAAACTATAATATTAAAAAGTTTTTTCTTTTATTAATATTTTCAAAATGCTTTATTAATAATAATTTTTGAAAAAGCTCTTCTCCTTAAGCAATAAAAAAAAATTTTTAAAACTTTTTCAAAAGAAAAATTTAACTTTTTTATTTAAAGCCCTTTTGAGGGAGAGCTTTATTTATTTAGTTTTTTTTTAGAATTTCTTCAAAAAGCTTTACTTAAAAGAATTTTCTTTAAATGGCTTCTTAAAAAAAAAAAAAATATAAAAAATAAGCTTTTAAAAAATATATTTAAAAGCTTTCTTAAAAAATAACTTTACATCCTTTTCTTCATTATTAATCTTAAAAAAAAGTATTTAAAACGTTTCTTAAAAAAAGCTTCAATTAAATTCCTTTCTTAAGCTTTAGGTAAAATTAAAAAATTAATTTTTCCGAAAACTTTGTTTATTATGCTTAAGTTTTCCTTTCAAGAAGATTTACTTGTAACTTTAAAGCCTACTGTCAAAAGCTTTTTAATAAAGACTTTATTTAAGATGTTTTAAATTAAGAATATATAAAAAAACGAAGAAATTTTTAAATAAATTATTAAAAAAAGGTTTTAGATATTTACTTTTTTATTAAGCTTTCTCTAATAATAAAATTCTTTGAATACAGCTTTTTTAAAAGATTTTATAAAAAATATATCTTCAGAGAAAATAACTAAATATTTATATTATCTTTTAAAGCTTTTTAGTAACGAAAATAGTTCTCAAATATATATTTTAAATTCCTTAAAGGATTAATTAGTACCCACTTTTGACACTTTGAAACTTATTTTAAAAAGCATAAAAACAATCATACAACTAAAAAGTACACAACTGACACTTTCCTATAACTTAAAGATTAAAAGACTTTAGAAAGAAACAAAAGAGTCTGTCAAAGCTAAAAGTGCATTTAAAGCTAAATTTTAGAAAATTATCCAAAAAGAAAAAAACAAAGTTATACTTGGAAAAAAAAAACAACCAAACAAACCCACAGCTGGTGTTAGAAAAGTGTCAAATTTATATTTATTTTATGTTAGATTCTAAGAACATTTTCAAAAATTGTGTTTTTAAACGAAAATAGAAACAAAAAACTTAAAGCAATAAACTTGATACTTTGTAGAAAATTGTGTTGCTATTTTTTATGAATTTAAACATGAAAGCTTAAACTTACAGATGTTTGTTTCTGTTTTTTTTATTTTTATATTTTTAAGGAGTTGCCTGCTGTTGTTCATGATAATGAAGATGTCTCTCCCACATACTTGAACTTACTTTTGCACGTTCTTTAGATTTTAGCTACTGTTCTGAAATTATTAATATTTTTATGTTTGACTATCTCTAGAGCTTTTTTTTTTATAAATGTTCATAGTGTTGACAATAATGATGTGTCGTTGTTGTCATTGTTGTAGTCGTTGCTGTTTGTTATTGTCATGACATGAATGTCATAATCATAATTTTCATGACTTTTGTGTGATTAGTAATTCGTACAACACATGAGATTTTTAACACAATCTTGTTGAGGTTGCATTTCATATTTAGTTAAGTTCTGTTCTTTTTTTTTATGTTGTTACTATTTTTGATGTTGCATATTTAAATGAGTTTCTAGTTAGAGGAGCTTGTCATGCAGTTAAGTCTTGGAACGAAGTCGTAGCACAAATCTTGTTGAAATCTAAATATTTTAATGTTTACATGTAAAAAATAAACATAAACAGAAGCTCTTGTTCTTTTCTTCCTTTTCTATTTTTTTTTTTTTTTGCTTGTGTTCTTGCACGATTCTTGGGAAAAATATATAATATTTTTGCTTAAGAAGTTAAATAAAAAAAAATAAAATAAAATTCTGTTGACAAAAAAGATTTACAGGAAATTTTTACAGAAAGAAAAAAAGAGAAATAGAATAAGAAACACAAATAGAAACTGGGATTAGCAAAAATAAACACCAAAAATCATAAAAAAGAAAAAATCATATTAAAAAAAATAAATAAAATAAACAAAAGCTTTTAATAATAAATTAAAAAAAACCTAATATATTCTATAAATTTTAAAAATAATTTAAAAAACATACTATAATTTTGTAAGTTTAAACTTTTTCTGAAAATTAAAATAAAATTAAAAGCTTTTATAAAAAAGCTTTTTATAAAATCCTTGAATTCCACTCAAAGAAATATAAAATTTTATCACTAATAAATAAAACACAATAGAAGCAATTATTTCAAAATTTTATTTCCAACAAATTAATTTAATAATTTTTCCTTACAAAAGCTTTTTCTTCTAAAATTATTTTTCTTATAACATTTCATATAAAATAATTTCCTCATGTTTATTTTATTATTTTGTTTAAAAAAATATTTATTACATTTGGAATAAAAATATTTTTTTTTTCTTTTATCGCTTTAAATTAACACAAAAGGGAGGGCAAATATCACAAAGAAAAAGAATATCTTAAAACTCAATTATTGCTACACCTTAAAGCGTTTTAAATTGAAAGATACAAAAGGAAATAAATAAAAAAAAGAAATGGAAAAAAATCCCACTAAATAGTACAAATGTTTTATTAGTCAAAGCTACGTTACAAAACATTATAAAATTAAAATAAATTAAAGCAAAAGCAACAACATAATTAAATCAGAAAAGATTTTAAACAAAAGTATTGTCTCCAAAAAGCTTACTATCAGAAAGAGCATTGAACCTCTTCATCAAGAGTTTTTTTTTTCAAAACGGTTTTTCCAAAAAAAAAAAAAAAAATATTTTGAAAAAGCTCATCAAAAGCTTTTTAAGAAAAGCTTATTAAAAAGCTGTTTAAAAAATACTTATCAGAATGTTTTTAAGAAAAAAGCTTATCAAAAGATTTTTAAGAAAAAAACATCAAAAGCTCTTGATAAAGAAAAGCTTATCGACCGATTTTTATGAAAAAAGCTTATCAAAAGCTCTTCATAGAGAAAAAGCTTATAAAAAGCATTTAAAGAAAAAGCTTATCAAAAGCATTTTAAGAAAAAGCTTGTCAAAAACTTATCAAAAGCTCTTTAAGAAAAAGTTAGTCGAAAACATTTTAAGAAAATGTTTATCAAAAGCATTTTAAGAAATTGTTTATCAAAAACATTTTAAGAAAATGCTTATCAAAAGCATTTTAAGAAAAAGCTTATCAAAAGCATTTTAAGAAAAAGCTTATCAAAATCTTTCTAAGGAAAAGTTTATCAATAGCATTTAAGAGAAAACTTATCGTGTTAAAAGCTCATCAAATAATCGTATTAAAAAACAAGCAAAAAAAAAAACATTTACCAGAAGCTTTTTTGTGGCAAAAGTTTTTTACTTTTTAAGAAAAGCTTATTAAAAAGCCGTTAAAAACATGCTTTTCAGGTTTTTAAGAAAAAAGCTATAAAAGCTTTTTAAGAAAAAAATATCAAAAGCTCTTGATAAAGAAAAAGCTTATCAAAAGATTTTTAAGAAAAAAGCTTATCAAAAGCTCTTCATAGAGAAAAAGCTTATAGAAAGCATTTAAAGAAAAAATTTATCAAAAGCTTTTTAAGAAAAAGCTTATTACAAGCTTTCTAAGAAAAAGCTTACTAAAAGATTTTTAAAAAAAAGCTTACTAACATCTTTTTTAGAAAAAGCTTGTCAAAAGCTTTTTAAGATAAAACTTATCAAAAGCTCTTTAAGAAAAAGTTTATCGAAAGCATTTAAAAAAAATGTTTATCAAAAGTGTTTTAAGAAAAAGTTTATCAAAAGCATTTTAAGAAAATGCTTATCAAAAGCATTTTAAGAAAATGCTTATCAAAAGCATTTTAAGAAAATGCTTATCAAAAGCATTTTAAGAAAATGCTTATCAAAAGCATTTTAAGAAAAAGCTTATCAAACGATTTCTAAGAAAAAGCTTATCAAAATCTTTCTAAGGAAGAGTTTATCAATAGCATTTAAGAGAAAACTTATCAAAAGCTTTTTAAGAAAAAGCTTATCTGAAAATCGTGTTAAAAGCTCATCAAATAATCGTATTAAAAAAAAACACTTGTGACACAAGTTTTTTACTAAAAAGCTTACCAAAAACTTTTTAAGAAAAAACAAAAGCATTTATGAAAAAAAGCTTTTTAAATAAAAAGCTTACCAAACGTTTTTTGAAGAAAAAACGTTGAATGATTTAAAAAAAAAACGCTTGTTTATGAAAAAAGCTTATCAAAAGCTTTATAAGAAAAATTATTTTTAAAACCTTTAAACAAGTTTTTATTCTTAAAAAAAACTTATCAAAAGCATCTTGTGAAAGCTTACTAAAAGCTTAATATGAAAAGATCTAAGAAACTTTTCCTCAGGAAAAATTCTTTAAAGCTTGTTGTGAAAAAAACTCATCAAAAGCTTTAAGAAAGCTTATCAAAAGCTCTCAAAAAATGCTTATCAAATGATTGCAAAAAAAGCATATCAAAAGCTTTCAAAAAGCTTATTAAAAGCTTTAAAAGAAAGTTATCAAAAGCTTTCGAAAAAAGCTTATCAAAAGCTTTCAAAAAAAGCTTATCAAAAGCTTTCAAAAACAGCTTATTAAAAGCTTTCAAAGAAACTTATCAAAAGCTTTAAAAAAAGCTTATCAACAGATTTTTAAGAAAAATCTTATTATAAAAAATCCAAAAACTTTTTGCAAAAAATATCAAAAGCAGATTTTTAAGAAATAACTAAGAAAAAATCGTATTAAAATCTCTTTGTGAAAAAAACTTATAAAAAGTTTTTTTTATAAAAAAAAAAACAAAAGCTTTTTGTAAAAAATATCAAAAGCTCAATAAAAACTTTTTGTAAAAAAACTCTTTAAATGCTTTTACAGAATGTTAAGCTTTTATTTTTGTTGGGGAAAAAAAGCTATCGAAAGCTTTTATTAAAAATCTTATAAAATGCTCTTATTAAAAATAAATAATTAACATTTTTATTGAAAAAAAAAAAGAAAAAATTATCGTATGAAAGCTCATTAAATTTTTGTTTTCTAAAACCTTTTTATGGAATTATAAAATATTTTTTATGAAAAACTTTATTTAAGCTTTAAAAATAGCTTAAGATATATTCGCAACAGCATTTTACAAAAAAGAAACTTTCAACTTAAAAGTTGAAAAATCTCAATAGATTTGTATAAAAAAGCTTTTTAAAAGCTATTTATAAAAGAAAATTCTCCATTATTTTTCATAGCCTTTAAAAAAATACAGAACTTTTTAAAGAAATTTATCAAATATTAAATACTTTTCGTGTAAATTTGTATCAAAGGCTTTAAAAAAGGCTGCTCAACAGCTATTTATAAAAATAATTTTTTATACAAAAAGAAAAAAAAAGAAAATAAAAGTTCTCAAAAGCTCTTTAAAAAGATCGCCAAATGCATTTAAGAAACGTATCAAAAGCTTTTTAAAAGAGGTTATCAAAGGCTAAAAATGTTCATCCTTTGTAATGAAACTTATTAGAAGCTTTTAAATAAGACTATAAATCTGTTTTTATGAAAAAGCTTATTTAGAAAATATTGGAAAAAGCTTGTAAAAAGTTTTTTCTAAAAGTTTATTAAAAGATTTTTATGAAAAACCTTCCCAAACGTTTTTATGAAATACTTTCTCAAAAGCTTGCTTGTAAAAAAGCTCCTTAAAAGCTTTTTATGAAAAAGCTTTTGATGAGTTTTTTTTCACAACAAGCTTTAAAGAATGAAAAAATGTATCAATAGTTTTTTTTATGTAAATGCTTATTAAAAAAACTTTTTATTAAAAAGTTTTTTATGAAAAATCGTAGTAAAAGCTTTTTATGAAAAAAGCTTAAGAGCTTTTTAAGAAAAAGCGTATTAAAAGCTTTTCAGGAAAGATCGTTTTTAAAAAAGATCTTTTCATAAAAAAGTTTATAGTTTATAATGAAAAGTTTCTATAAAAAGGAATTATAAGAAAAGGATTTAAAAGAAAACTTGTATTCAAAAGGTCAATGAAGACTCTTATTGAAACTTTTTACTGACAATTTTCAATTAAGTTTTTCATTACAGAACAAAATGAAAAAAAAAAAAATAGACAACAAATTAATTTTTCAGAAAATTCTCTATGAAGATTTTCTTAAAAAAAAGTAATAAAAGTTTTATTTATGATTAAAGCTATCCAGTTAAATTTAAACTCAAGTTTAACTTAAGGTTTTTCAAAAACATATTTTCGATCGCATTTAAAGCTTTTTATTAGCATTTAAAGCTTTCAAATTAATTTGAATTATATTTTATTATTTTTAAAGTGTACTTCAAATTCGTTTTATATTACACTTTTTTTCAAAATTTCAAATTCTCATCAAAAAATTCTTAGAGTTGTTGGTGTCGGCGTTATGCCCTCTTACAATTTAAGAATGATACATTGCTTTATTACCTTCACAAAGCTCTAAAACATGATGGCTTCAAGTGTCTGTTGCGTTTAGCAATAATTTTATTTTGTTACTTGCCACAGAGTTTATTTTTTGCCAATGGTGTGCATAATTATGCGTAAGCAACGCCCACTGTCAGCAAGTTTAAGTTGAAATTTTGTTACCTGTTGTGTTTGGAGGACTTTAAAAAGGAAATTTTTTTGTTAAAGCTTTAACGTTACAAGTAATAAAATAATAATTTTTGAAATGATTTTTTGGATCTTTTTTGAGGTTACGCCGTGTAGAGGTGTTAATTTCATTTTGTTTTATAATTGGCTGAGAAATTTACATAGAATTTTGGGTAGTATAATTTTTAAATTAAAAGCTTAATTTCGTTAAAGAATTTGAGAATAATTTAACGAAAATTTGAGATTTCATTGAAGCAATTTGAGAAACAAAATCTTAAAATTTTCAAGTTTTAGGGTGTTAAGTTATTGTGCAGTGAGGCGATTATTTTTATGTTTTTCTTTGCTGTGATTTTTCAATTAAAGTTAATTTAATTCTTTAGTTAAATTAAAAATATTTTGGTATTTTAATTTGACTAACCAAACCTGTGAACAAGGTGTAAACATTGTAATTTGTTACAATGTTGTCTATGGTCAGTTATTTGGTTATAAGTGCAAAGATACAGACAGCAGGACAGATATTATAAAATCAACAAAAAATAGTTAACAAGCAAAACTTATATAGCTGAACATACCTTACTCTTTGATCTAACCAACAAAAGCTTTAAACAAGCAGGGAGTCTTAAACTTTTTTTAAAATTGAAAAAAGCTGGGATTTTTTTTCTTTTCAAAATAGCTAATCATGCAGACAGAAGGACAGACATCAAAAATCTAACAAAATATTAAGTAAAAAGCAAAACTAATCTATTTAAATAAACTACATTTTGTGTCCTATATAACAAAGGTTTTAAAGATAAGATATCCTTAAACTCTTGTTTAAATTTGAAAAAATCTTAAATTTTCCATAATATTTAGAAAAACTAACAAACTTTTTTATTTATACGGACAGAAGGACAGACACCTAAATCCTACAAATGAAAAACTCATTAAGTAAAATTAATGCAGTTAATTATACTACGCTCTCTAACCTGCTTAACAATGAGTTTCAGAAAGCAGAGAAACTTAAACTTTTTTTCAAATCTTTGAACATACTTTTCCCTAATATCTTGTGTCAAAATAGCCAAAATAGTTAAATAACAAAGAGACAGCAGGACAGACACTATAAAGTTTACAAAATATAAAGAGAACAAACAAAACCATTACATTTACATAAAATGTATTCTCTGTCGAGTACAACAAAAGGTTTAAAGAAGCAGTGAATGTTAAATTTGTTTTAAAACTTTAAAAAAGTTTAGATCATATTAATCCATAAAATTTTTAAGATTTTAATTAAAATTTTATGTCACTATAGATATGCATACAGACAGAAGGACAGACGCCAAAAACTTGCAAATTATAAAGATAACAAGCAAAACTTATTAGCAAAATATGCACAATTCTCTTTCACATACAACAAAAGTAGCAAACGAGCAGGGAGTCTCAAACTTTTTTAATTAACAAAAAAAAAAAACTTTGATACCATACAATTTTGTATCAAAATAGCTAAACATACAGACAGAAGGACAGACACTAAAAATCTACAAAATGTCAAGAGAACAAGCAAAACTATTACATTTGAGCATACTGCACTCCATTACAAAAACAACAACAAATTCAAAAAAACCATGAGTCTTAAACTTAGTTTTAAAATTTAAAAAAGCTTTGACCATATTTCTCCATAAAATTTTAAAGGTTTAGTTTTTATTTTTTTTATCACAAAAGCTAAACGTAAAGACAGAAGGACAGACACCTCAAGACTTAAAAATTAAAAAGATAAAAAGCGAAACTAAGAAGCTTAATATGTACAATTATCTATCATATACAACAAAATTATCGAACGATCAGGAAGCCTCAAATTTATATTTTTTTTTTTTTTTTAATTTAATTTTAACAAAATATTTGATTATGTTCATTACATTTTGGATCAAAATTTCCAAACATACAGACAGAAGTATAGACACTAAAAATCTACAAAATATTAAAAGAACAAGTAAAACTATTACACATAATCATACCGCACTTCCTAACGAGTACAACATAAGATTTAAACAAGCAGTAGGTCTAAAACTTTTTTCAAATTTTTAAAAAAGCTTAGACCCTAGTTTAGCATATAATTTTAAAGGTTTCGTTTTTAATTTTGTCACAATGTTTAAACATACAGACAGAAGGACAGATACCATAAATCCTATAAATTAGAAAGATAACAAGTAAAACTAAATAGCTAAATATGCACAACTATCTGTTGTATACAAAAAAAACTTTAAACAAACAGTGAGTCTAAAACTTTTTTTAATGTGAAAAAAAAAAAAAAAAATCTGAGATCATGATATATATTTATTATTATTTTATTAAAATAGCCAAGCATACAGACAGAAGGACATACGCTATAAGAATTACTGGATATACAAAAATTAGCAAAGATAATATGATTAAGCTTACCACTCTCCCTGCCCTGCTTAACAACAAGCTTAAACAAACAGTGAGTCTTAAACTTTTTTTAAATTTGAAGGAAAGCCTTAACTCTACTTTTCCTTTAAATTCTTTAAAAATATAAATAATAATCTAGAGCTTTTTTAAATCTAATTTTAAAGCTTCACTAAAAGTTTTTCTTAAGTTTGGTTCTCACTGCCTTAAAGCCTTGGTATGATAACCATAATTGCTAAACGAATATGGAAAATTAAGTATGATTTTTATGTCTGGTCATGACAAGGTTTGCATAATTGCTTTTGTTCCTTTAGTACTTATTTTTTTGTTATTTTATTTTATTCTATTTATTTGTTTTCGTTGTTAGTTTGTTGTTATGTTTATTAAGCCCCTGGGCTTTGAAATATAAATAAAAATATATTCTTTTTTCTATATCCATTTCTATAAAAGCTCTAAAATAGTTGGCTGTTAAAGTTTTTCAACAAACAAAAAAAAAATAATAAAAAATAAAAACATGACAATAAACAATAGTTAACAATTGTCTACAGATTTTTTTTATTATGCACCAAAGGGCAGACTCTATGGCGGAATATTACAACAATCAAAAAGTTTTCTAGGAAAAAAAAAAGCAGACGAATACAAAAATTTCTAGTTTCCTCTAAAAATCAATTCAAAAAGTTTCAAACTACATTCAAAAATATTTATTTTAAAAACTTCCTTTTCAACTTAGAACCCACTGTTCAATTTCCATATTTTATTAGCCAATTTGTTTGCCCTAAAAACACACTCGCCATCAACAAAGAACCGTTTGCTTTGAACTCATATTTAACACCAATTTTTGTTTTAATTTTTTTCTCAAAAAAAAGAAAACACTTTAAAATTTATCCGAAAAAAAGTTTTTTTTTTTTAATTGAAAAACTTTTTTCCAATTCATTGAATTTATTTAATTAAATAAACATAAATCAGCGATATCATGCATATGCACGCAAAAATTTTATTTCAACTCTTTTGCATGAACTCATTTTTACTAATACACATACCTACAAACACTTACTGCATATAGCACATATGATTAAATGAACATTAATACTAAAATAAAAAAAAGGTATCGAAGTGTAATGAAAATTAAATATTTAAAAAAATAAAATTTTTATTGTTTTTAATAATCGAAATGAATAAATTCTTTTTTAATGCAGAGATTAAAGTTTTTTTTTGGTAGAGTAATTAAATCAATGAGTGGGAAAACAAAGAGAAGATTAAATGGGAAAAGCGAACATAAGTATTGACAAGGGATAAACGGAATCAACAGAATAATAAATGAAGAGAAATGAATTATTGAAATAATTAAAAATACGCAGATCATAGACTAGACTATAGATCAGGCAATCGACTAGACTATAGTCCAGACTACAAACTAGAATATACACTAGACTATAGACTAGACTATAGTCCAGACTATAGTCCAGACTATAGACTACACTATAGTCCAGACTATAGAAAAGACTATAGTCCGGATTATAGACTAGACTATAGCCCAGACTATAGACTAGACTATACTCCAGACTGTAGACTAGACTATAGTCGAGACTATACACTAGACTATAGTCGAGACTATAGACTAGACTATAGTCCAGACTATAGACTGGACTATAGTCCAGACTATAGACTAGACTATAATCCAGATTATAGACTAGACCATAGTCCAGACTATAGACTAGACTAAAGTCCAGATTGTAGACTAGACTATAGTCCAGACTATAAAGTAGACTATAGTCCAGACTATAGACTAGACTATAGTCGAGACTATAGACTAGACTATAGTAGAGACTATAGACTAGACTATAGTAGAGACTATAGACTAGACTATAGTCGAGACTATAGACTAGACTATAGTCGAGACTATAGACTAAACTATAGTCGAGACTATAGACTAAACTATAGTCGAGACTATAAACTAAACTATAGTCGAGACTATAGACTAGACTATAGTCGAGACTATAGACTAGACTATAGTCGAGACTATAGACTAGACTATAATCCAGATTATAAACTGTACTATAGTCCAGACTATAGACTAGACTAAAGTCCAGATTATAGACTAGACTATAGTCCAGATTATAGACTAGACTATAGTCCAGACTATAGACTAGACTATAGTCGAGAC
Organism: Protophormia terraenovae; assembly: GCA_951394005.1. NCBI lineage: Eukaryota > Metazoa > Arthropoda > Insecta > Diptera > Calliphoridae > Protophormia > Protophormia terraenovae. The sequence continues at coordinate 8,918,874 of OX596075.1, forward strand.
TATAGACTAGACAATAGTCGAGACTATAGACTAGACTGTAGTCGAGACTATAGACAATACTATAGTCCAGTCTATAGACTAGACTAAAGTCCAGATTATAGACTAGACTATAGTCCAGACTATAAACTAGACTATAGCCCAGACTATAAACTATACTATAATCCAGACTATAGACTACACTATAGCCCAGACTATAGACTAGACCATACTATATACTATAGTCCTGACTATTGACTGGACTATAGTCCAAATTATAGACTATAGTTCACACTATACTATAGTCCGGACTATAAACTAAACTATAGTCCATACTATAGACTAGACTATTGTCCAGACTATAAACTAAACAATATTCCAGACTATAGACTAGACTATAGTCCAGACTATTGACTAAACTATAGTCCAGACTATAAACTAGACAATAGTTCAGACTATAGACTACACTATAGTCCCGACTATTAACTAGTCTATAGTAAATATTATAGACTAGACTATAGTTCAGACTATAGACTAGACTATAGTACAGATTATAGACTATACTATAGTCCAGACTATAGACGATAATCCAGTCTATAGACTAGAGTACAGTCCGGACTATAGTACCGACCATAGACTAGACTATTTTTTCTATAGAAAAATATTTATCGATATTTTTTCTATAGAAAAATATTCATCGATATCTTCTATAGAATAATATTCATTGATATCTTTTCTATAAAAAAAAACTATAGATATTTTTTCTATAGAAAAAAGTTTTCGAAAATTTATTGAAAATTTAAAAGAAAAAAATTTATTGGAAAAAAAAAATCTAAAGAAAATTTTCGAGAAATTTTTTCTTAGAAAAAATTTTCAAAAATGTTCTATAGGAAAAATTTATCAAAAATTTTCTATAAAAAAAAAATTTATTAAACATTTTCTATAGAAAAAAATTTATCAAAAATGATTTATAGAAAAATAAATTATCAAAAATTTTCTTTAGAAAAAAAAAAATTATCGGAAAATTTTCTTTAAAAAAAAAAAAAAAAATTATTGACAATTTTCTTTAGAAAAAAATTTATCGAAAATGTATCAATTATTTTATCAAAACAATTTTTTTAAAGAAATAAAATTATTAAAAGTTTTATATAAATATAAATTTTCTCTCACTTACCTTTTGTTTTTTGCTCTTTCTCTTCGGTCATTTTATTCTTCTCCTGCACCTGCTGCTCCTTAAGCTCTTTCTCACTGTTAAACTCCTCATCATCATCGGCATGTTCTACCACAGCTTCCACTTTAATGGCACTTTTAACTGAATCAGCTGATGATGAAGTTAATATTTCTTTACTTTCCAAAGTAACATCTGTTTTAGAGTTAACATTGGGTAAATTAATAGTTTCTAATAAATCTCCTGAGGCCGTTTGAGCTAACATGGGCATATTAGAGTGTTGTGAATTTTGTTTCTCTACAGAGGGTAAGTTCTCACTAGCTAAAGTAATAATGGAGGTTGTTGTGGGGGAGGGTGTTGAAGCTTCTGGTTTTATTATTGTTGTTGGTAGCACATGATGTTCCACACCCACTATTATACGTTCCATAGGTTTAGGTATTTCAATTATCGGAGTTGGTAATTTATTATTTTCGACTTTTAATTCGTTGTGATAGTTGATGGAAGTTTCCAAAGAATTTCTTCTTTTGGGTATGGGTTTAATGGAGGCTTCTGTTCTTTTTTGTGGTACTGGAGGTTTAGGTTTTGGCGATGGTTTGGGTTTAAGTTTGGGAGAAGAGGGCTCTTCTTTGGGTGCGACGGTGGAGGTGATGGTAGTGGTAGTGTCAATTTTCTTGGAGGATTTTTTAAGTTTGGGTGAGAGTTTGACAGTTTTGATTTTGTGTGCTATTTCAGGAGATTTTGGAGGTTCTTGGGTGGAAGGTTTAGTTTCCGGTAGGATTTTTGTTTCTGGTAGTTTGTCAGCTTTAATTGGAGCTTCTTGGTTGCCTGTTTTAGCTTCGGGGAGTTTTTCAATTTCTGTTTGTTGATCAGCTTTAATTTTATGTTTTGCTTCAGGAATTGTTGAAGGTTCTTGGTTGCCTGTTTTATCTTCGGAGAGTTTTTCAATTTCAGTTTGTTGTTCAGCTTTAATTTTATGGTTTACTTTAGGACTTGTTGCAGGTTCTTGGGTGGAAGTTGTAGTTTCTTGGAGGATTTTAGTTTCAGCTTCTGTAGAAGCTTTTTCTATTTGCTGATCTAAAGTTTGAGTTATTTCTTTTGTGTTATTTTCTTTAGTCATATCTTGGTCTTTCTTTGAAGTTTCTTTTGTTTTATTTTCTTGTGAAATTTCTTGTGGTGATTCTTTTAATTTAGTTTGATCGTCTTTTAGTTTAGGTTCTTTAGTTTCTATGATATTTTTATGTAAAACATAAAGAGGTTCATTATCAAGTAAATTATCTGAGAAATTGGATGCTATAATTAAGGTTTGTTGGGTTATAGGTAAGTCCTTAGGTTGCTCCAAATCTTGCTTTAAGTCTTGCAAGATTTCAATTGTTTTAGACTCATTTTTAATACATTTTTCTGTGACTTCAGGCTGTTGCTTTTCAAGCTCTTCTTTATTGATTTCTTCTTTAGGTTTTACCTTGATTTCCTCCTTCTTTTCAACCTTAATTTCTTCCTTGATTTCCTCCTTAATTTCTTCTTTAATTTCCTCCCTAGTTTGTTCCTTAATTCCCTCCTTGATTTCCTCCTTAATTTCCTTCTTAGTTTCTTCCTTTTTGACCTCCTCTTTTGCTTCTTTATTCTCCTCCTTATTTACCTCCTCCTTCTTCTCCTCTTCCTGATCGTTCTCCTCTTCCAAACCACTTAAATCGAAACCTCGTTCATCTATGTCTTCATATTGGAATAATTTCTCTGCCTCCTTCTTCACCTTTTGATAGCTTTCTATAAGCTTTTGTGCCTCCATTTCCAATTTCTTTTCCTCTTCTGATTTCTTCACCAATTTAGGACCCTTTTTCCCTGATTCCTTAGGAGTATCTAAACGTTTATTAACCTGCTTTTCAGCATCTTTTAAGACAGAATCTATAAGCTTTTGGGTTTCATCACTAATCAATTTTTGAGCCTCCATTTCCAAAACAGATTCAGCAATATTCTTGTTCTCTTGGGGCTTAGAAACTTCATGATCCTCTTTAGTTATTTCTGAACGTTTTGTTACCTGCTTCTCACCATCTTTGGTAACCATTAAGGTCTCATTGATCTCTCGTATTAAAGAAGGTTTCTCTTCAATCTCTTTCGTTTTCAAGGGTGTTAATAACTGCTCACTATCCTCATAGGTCTCAACAATTTGATGTTCACATTCCATTAAATCGATGCCTCCTTGTTCGTTGGCTTGTACTTGTTTACCACACTCCGATAAATTCAAAATACCTCTGACAATACTTTGATTATCTTGTGGATTATTGGCCTCTTCCGATAATCTTGTTTCCGCTTGGGCGGTAACAGTTATCGGTTGTTGTTTCAAAGCCTCCGTTAATTTATCCTCAAGAGCATCTTGACTGTGAACCTTTTTAAGTTTAGCTTTTTCCTTATGGGATTCACTGGATTTTTGTATTTTTTCTTCACCCGTTTGGGAGTCTAGAGTACGTATTTCAGCATAAGCTTTTTGATCGGATTCAAATTGCCGCTCCTCCATAACAGTGATCTTGGTATTACCCACTCGTTCACTATAGGGTTGTAAAGAGAAGGATATAGGTTTGGGAGAGTCTGGCGTCTTGCATTCCACCAAAACCTTTTTGAATTCTTCGGGTAAATCATCGATAGCATCTAATAAATTGTCACAGGTTTTGGATTCCACCACTGTGGAGGAGGTGGTAGATGATTTAATAATTTTCTTGGTGGTAGTAGTGGTAGAGGTTGTAGACTTGGTAGTAGTTTGTTTAGTTTCAGTTTTGACTTCTTGTAAAGTCTCCGACAAGGCTGTCCTGGAGTCACTTACTTCGGAAGATTCCGATTTGAAACTTTCGGAAGCAGTTTGGGTTTCACTAACCGTTTCAGAGTCTTTAAGCTGTGCTTTCTCTACTGCCTTAACTAAACTTTCAATTTCTTTTACTTGGCTCTCCTCTGCAACCTTATCTTCTTTCTTTCCATCCACTTCACTTTTATCTTTCTCCTCTCCCTTCTCCTGCCTTTCCTTAACTTCCTCCTTCATCAACTCTTCGTTTAATTTCATTTTTTCTTCTCTTTCTTCATTCGTTTCACTCATTTTCTTTAATTTCGTTTCTTTCTTTTTTAAATTTTCCAATTCCGTTTCTGGTACAGTGGGTGGTAATACTGGCACCCCTATAAATACCGGCTTCTTTGTTTTAGTATTATTAACTGACACCAAATCTTCTTTTTTCACCGTTGTTTCTTTTAATTCTTTAGGTTTTTCGTTTATATCAAATTTATTATTCACCGGTTTCTGTTGACTCAAGTCATCGACTATAACAATGGGTCTGAAAAGAAAACAAAAAAACAAACACCCACATTATTTAAAATCTTACATGCTCTCAAAATCGATTTATTTAAAAAATAATTTTGTACCCCTTAACGGAAATTAATCTGTTTTAATTTTTTTATTATTTATCTTTTAGTTTTGTAAAACTGTTAACATTCAAAATATTAACCATAACCTTGCGATAATAAACTCTATACTAACTAATATTTAATATAAAAAAATGTTCTCACTCTCTCTTTTTAGGGGTCTTTGGTAAGCAATTGCACCTGTGACTGTGTTATCAGTAAATATTTTTTCTTGTTTTTCAATTTGTTTTTTTTTTTTTTTTTTTCGCATTTTGTTATTAAGTTTATTTACTTTTTTAGATAATAAATGAAAAAAAGCCCTACATTGGGTATTGGTGATTATAAAAATAATATGAGACTAGTTAACTCTTAGAATTGTTTAAAGTTCTTTAAAAAAAAAAGAAAAACGCTCAAATATCTCAAAGCGTTTCTTCAACTTCGGTTTTATAATCATTCCACAAGAAAAGCTTCTTAAAATTTTTGTAAAAAAGCTCTTTTAATTACAAAAAGAACTTTTTGAATTTTTTTGGAAGTATTGTACCAATTTTGAGGTACTATAAAAATTTTAAAATTTTTCTTAAGCTTTAGAATTTTTTAAACCTTTAATTTCAAACCATAAGCTTTGCAGTATTTTTTTTTTTTTTTTTTTAGTCACCTACCACCCACTTATCACCTTTTCTTACTAAAGACTAACACTCAGCAAATACTATATAATCGCATTTTTAAATTTTGTTTTTCTTACTCTCTTTCTTTTTGGCCTGTTTGTCAAACACATTCAAAGTCATATGTTTTCGTTTTTTTCTTTTTCCTGGCCCCCTAAACCCACCTTTGGTTTCACTCTTATTTCAGAAAACACTTTTGTTATCTTACCGAAATTGTTAGAAAAAAAAGAAGAGTGACATTATTTTTGTTATTATAGTAGTTGTTTGTGTTAAAATTTATTAACACCTCGAAATAATTGGTATTCAATTCACCTGTTGTTATTGGATAAATAAAGGCAATATTTTGTTCTGTTATTGAGGGGGGAGGGGTGATGATGATCTCTATGTATTTTGAAACTCTTTAGGAATTTTTATTTGAATATTAATATATATTTTTTTGCAATATTTATTTATATACAAATATTCGCAGAAAAAAAGAAGAGTAAATAAATAAATAAATTTTTTAGGGGGAGATAAATGAATGTTATCTTCCATATGTATTGAGGTGATTAAGTTATAAAATTTTTTGTGTGGGAATAGAGGCCATGGATAGGGTTTGCAGGATTACGAAATAGGGCTTTTAGAGAAAAATGTTAATGGGGGGAAGAGAATAAAGGGAAGAACAATGAAGATTTCTGGGACAATTTTTTGAAGCTGACTTAACAATTTATATTTATTTATTTATTTATTTATTTATTTATTTATTTATTTATTTATTTATTTATTTATTTATTTATTTATTTATTTATTTATTTATTTATTTATTTATTTATTTATTTATTTATTTATTTATTTATTTATTTATTTATTTATTTATTTATTTATTTATTTATTTATTTATTTATTTATTTATTTATTTATTTATTTATTTATTTATTTATTTATTTATTTATTTATTTATTTATTTATTTATTTATTTATTTATTTATTTATTTATTTATTTATTTATTTATTTATTTATTTATTTATTTATTTATTTATTTATTTATTTATTTATTTATTTATTTATTTATTTATTTATTTATTTATTTATTTATTTATTTATTTATTTATTTATTTATTTATTTATTTATTTATTTATTTATTTATTTATTTATTTATTTATTTATTTATTTATTTATTTATTTATTTATTTATTTATTTATTTATTTATTTATTTATTTATTTATTTATTTATTTATTTATTTATTTATTTATTTATTTATTTATTTATTTATTTATTTATTTATTTATTTATTTATTTATTTATTTATTTATTTATTTATTTATTTATTTATTTATTTATTTATTTATTTATTTATTTATTTATTTATTTATTTATTTATTTATTTATTTATTTATTTATTTATTTATTTATTTATTTATTTATTTATTTATTTATTTATTTAAATAATTTTTCCACTTACCCATTTGTCAATGATTGAGGCTCCAGAGAAGAACATTCCTCTTCCACTTCTCCTATGGTGGGCAACATATTTGAATGCCAGTAGAGATTGAAATAGGCCTCCGAGGGTCCTGGACCATTTATTAATTCTGGAGGACCCAATTTCTCACCATCTTCACATATATAATCCTTTTCCTCATCATGTCCATAACCATTCGAATCATTTAAATCTTCTTCATCACTTGAGGAAGAGGAATAATAGAGAGGGGCCGCTGTGGTATCATCAATTTTCATACATTTACCCACCACTAAAGGGGGAGGTGTAGTACAATCTAAATCATCTTCTTTATCGAAATCTTCAGGAATTTTTCTAAAGATTTCATTGGTATCTTTGCTAGGAGTCGATTCTTTAGATGAAGAACTTTCCTCTGTTTTTCTTTCGCTCTGAGGACTATGACGTCTTTGTAATTCAAATAAACTGGGCATTTGTTCCTCTTGATCCTGATAGGTAAGGGGTATATCCTTAGTTTGGGTTTTACTTTCATAAGTTTGTATTTTGAATTTTATTTCTCGATTGGGTGAGGGAGGTGTTACAGGTTTTTCTAGAGATTTCTCTGGAAGTTTCTCTTGAGGTTTCTCTTGAGGTTTGGGGGAGGATTGCTTGAAAGTCTGCATACTGGGCATATTGCTGGTAGGAGGACTTGAAGGTGTTTGTGTTCTATCCACTACAGTTACTGTGGTTACATTGTTGAGTTGTAATTTGGGTATATTAGTTTTGGGTAAAGATTGTACCCTTTCTGGTGGCTTAGGTTTGGGACCACGATTTCTTGCAGAACCTGAAGCAGTAGAACTTATACTTTCCGTTGAAGAAGTTAAAGTAGAGGATGTTGTTTGCTGTAATATGGGTATTAAAGTTCTATCAGGACTTTTAAATTTAGCTTCAGCAGAAATAGTTCTTTGTAAAGGAATTTTGGTAAGATTAAGAGGACTTGATTCTTTGCTTTGAGTATTAATAAGATAATTAAGATTTAAATCGGTTTCTGATTTTTGTTTAGTTAAACGTTTGGGTATACTGGTGGGTGATAAGATTGAAGAGTTTTTCTGTGAAGGCACTTCCATTTCTAAAGATCTCTTGGCTGTCAGGTGTATGGGTATGCGAGATTTTATGGGAGAAGGAGTTTTATTTTCTTTTATCTTTTGACTCTTTTCCTTTTCCAAGAAGTCCGAGGTTTGTAGTTTAAGTTTATCTAGTTTATTGGGTGGTGATTTCAATTTTATTTCACTTTCAGTTTTAGCTCTTTCCAGGAATTTTTGTTGACTTAAAGGAGACAGTATAGCTTTGGGTATTTTTGTGGCAAATTCTTTGGGTGTAGTAATACCATTAGAGGGGTTAGAGCTTTTATTTTTAGCTGACAAATCTGGAGTCTTTGTTAAGTTATTGGTGTTTAATTTCTCTGGCAATTTGGTAGACTCCTTTTCAGGAGTTGGTAGTTTGCTAAGCTGTTGCTCTGGCTCCTTAGATGGGGTTACTTTTAAAGCTTCTTTATTATTTTCTGAAACCTTTACTTCGTCTTGCACCTTATTACTCTCTAATTCTTTAAAAGAATTATTTTCTAAATCTGGTTTATTTAGCTCCACCTTCTCTGCTCTGTTAAACTCATCCTTTGCCTCTGTTTCTTTTGAATTTCTAAACTCTAGCTTCTCTGTTTCTTTGATTTCCATTCTTCCTTCCCCTTTAACCAAATTTTTAAACTCCTGTAACTCTGGCACCTTGGGAGTCTCTACAGCTATGGCTTGTTTTCCAGTACTTGTTATTTTCCTAGGCATGGGTATTATGGATCTTTTCTTAGGCTCTATATTAGCTAAAACCTGTCTAGGTTTGGGTGTAGGAGTCAATTGTTTTACCTCCTCCTTGGTTTCTTCCTTGGATACCAATACCTCCTCTTGCCTTTCCTCTTTCGGTTTTAATTCCATATTTTCATAAACATTTATTTTTTGAGTCTTAAACTCTATATTCTCATAATTATTACCCGGTATAAGGGTTATATTATTTAGATCCAAATCCAAATTTGAATCCAAAACATTTGTTAATCCTTGATCTGTAGTAGCTTTCAAATTAAACTCTTGTTCCAGTAAGGTAAAAGGCTTTAAAACTTTAGCCAATTCAGGTTTATTAATAACACTGGTTTGACCATTTGTTAAGGAATTAAAGCCGGATAAATCCGATTCTGAGCTATAAGTAGAGGCCAAAGAATAACGATCTATTACCGTGGAAATAGTACTGGCAGTATCATCTGATTCAGACTCTGCCGTATGATGTCTTAAGATTCCCGCTTGGGTATTATTATGACCATTATTTTCAGCAAATAAATTAATATAAAATTCAGCATCTGGGGGTGGCGTAAAAGATTTATCCCCTTCTAAATGATCCTGCATATTAACATTATTCTCCTCCGATTCCTTTACTTGTATAGATTTCTTTATTAACTTTCTAGGAGGCACTGGTGGAGGTGGCGGTGGTGCTCCTTTCATTTTACCATTACCCCCTATAAATGTAGACATATGACCTCCTTCACATTCCTCTTCCAAATCTTCGGGCTTTTGTCCCCTACCATTACGTACCTCCAATTTAATGGCTACATTATCTTTTAAACCCTTAACACATTCAATTCTAGTCATATCTCTAACATAACGTTCATCTATTTTAACTATTTCATCTCCCTCACGTAATGGACCCCAGGAGGTTATCACCTTTGAAGCAGGACTATCCTTGGCACATGATTGTATATAGAGCTTTTGAACTTTCTCTGAACTGCGTGTGCCTCCTTGAAATTTTAAACCAAAACCCAAACGTTCGCCGGGTAAACGATATACCACCACTAATTCTGTTTCAGGGTTTAAATCTTCACTTTTAGAGGGCAGGTTATTATTATTATTTATCGATAACACAGTAATAAATGAGGGATCCTCATCGCTGGGTGTGTGTGGTGGTGTTTTACGCAGTAATAGGTTGGGATCTTGGGAGGTGGGATCATCTACTTCCACCACAGTAACATAATCGGCCATTGTTTAGCAATTTTTAAAAGCAGTGTGTCTTGGCTATGTTGATTATTTATATGCTTCTTCTTCTAGAGGTGAGTTTAATACATAAGGTTGGAGACTTAGCTTAAAAGGTAACTAAACTGTGGTAAGTAGTGGCAGTAATTATACATCAACTAGTCAACGTTTGAGGGCGCTGCAAATAAAAAAGAAATAAGAAAAATTATTAAAAATTGTTTAATTAAATTAAAAGGGGAAAAAGAGAAGGAAAATTATAAAAAATTATAAAAATATTAAAAAGAATTTAATTTACATAAAATAAAAATTTTGATGAAACAAAAAAACTAAAAATTTAACAAAATAATAAATAAATAAAAAAAATTTAATTTCTTCTTGGGAAAAACTATTCTTCTTTGGCCTTCAATAAAATTTAAACCAATAGAGTTAAACTTTAGAAATTTTGAGATAATATAGATAAACTTGTTCTTAAATTACAGTAATAAAAAAGCTACCACTTTTCATGAGAAAATTTCCCAAATAAATTTAAACCAAAAAAATATTATTATTTTTTTTTTTTTCCAGCAATAATGTTCTTATCTAGCCCTCAATAAAATTGAAACAATTAAAGATATCATATTGAAATTTGGCTCACAAATAGATAAACTTGTCCTGAAATCAAAGAATTAAAAAACTCCTACATTTTTAAAACAAAATCCCCAAATAAATTTAACACAAAAAAAAAATTTCATAATTTTCTTTTTTTTTCAAAAAACATTAATATTTGGAAAAAAAAAAAAATAAAATTTAAACCAATAAAGATATCCTCTTCAAATTTTGATAAAATATAGCTTAACATGTCCTAAAATCATAGAATTAATAAAAGCTCCCTCTTTAAATAAAAAAGTTTTATAAATTAATTTAATACAAAAAAACTTAAAAATTTAAATTTATTTATTTTTTTTTTTAACAAATAACATTCATATTTAATTTAAAATAAAATTTAGACTAATAAAGATATTCTCTTGAAGGTTTAAAACAATATAGCTTAATATGCCCCAAAATTATGGAATTAAAAAAAACTCCCACTTTTTTAAAGCAAAATACCCAAAATCCCAGTGCAAGTATTATGTGTTTTAATTTTTTTATTTTTTTTAAATTTTATTAATAATTGAAAATAAATAAAATTAAAATGAATTAAAATATCCTTCTGAAATTTTGGCATAATATAGATAAACTTGCCCTTGAATTACGGATTTAAAAAAACTACCACTTTTTATAAAAAAATCGCAAATAAATTTTATATAAAAAAAATAATAATAAATTTATTTATTTGACATATAACACTCATATTTGATTTGAAATAAAATTTAAACCAATAAAGATATATTCTTCAAATTTGAGTATAATATAGCTAAGTATATCCCAAAATCATAGAATTAAAAAAATTCCCACTTTTTTAATGCAAAATACCCAAAATCTCAATGCAAATATTATGTGTTTTACTTTATTTTTGTTTTTTTATATAATATTTGAAAATAAATAAAATTAAAATGAATAATCAAAACGTTCTGAAATCTTAGAATAATATAGATAAACTTGGCCTTGAATTACGGATTTAAAAAAACTACCACTTTTTATATATATAAAAAAAAAAAAAAAAATCCCAAACAAATTTTATAAAAAAATCATAATAATAAATTTATTTATTTGACAAATAACATTCATATTTGATTTCAAATAAAATTTAAACCAATAAAGATATATTCTTCGAATTTGAGTATAATATAGCTAAGTATGTCCCAAAATCATAGAATTAAAAAAACTCCCACTTTTTTAATGCAAAATACCCAAAATTTCAATACAAGGAAAATGTGTTTAAATTATTATTGTTTTTTTTTTTTTTTTGGAATAATATTAATATTTTAAAATAGATTAAATTAAAATTAATTATTACATCCTTCTGTAATACAAATAAAGCTTCAATTGTAGATTTTATTATCAAATATAATCAGCTTGAATATTAGTTTTCATTGTAGTTTAACAAGAGCTTTTTTTGTAGTCAAAAAGTTGCTTTAAATGTAGCATCAATTGTGTCTCTAAATATATTCATAGTTTGGCTTCAATTGAAGCTGTAAATATTATGCAAATTTAGTTTATATTGCGACTTTAATTTTGCTTTATATGTAGTTAAAATTTAGCTTTACTTGAAATTCTAAATATACTTATAATATTTAAAATTTAGCTTAAGTTGTAGCTTCAATCTTAGCCCTAAATATGACACAATTTTTATCTTCAAGTTAAGCTATAAAAATAGTCCATGTTTAGCTCTCATTGTAGCATTAAATATAGTTTAATATCAGCTTTAGCCATAGCTCCAAGTTTTTGTTTTAATACTACAGATATAGTCCATTTTATGCTTCAATCATAACCTTTAATATAGTCCAATTTAAGCTGCAAATGCAGCTTTAAGTGAAGGTTGCGCTGACTACCAATATAAGCTTAAAATATTACTAAATTTAAGCTTTAATCTTAATCTATGTTAAACTTTATTATGCAAGTTAATTTTAGTTTCAAAATAAAGCCGTATTTTAGATTTAATCTTATTAATCATAGTCAAACTTTAACTGTATTTTGCTCCTAATATAGTCCAAGTTTAATTAAAGAAATAACTCTTAACATAGTAGAAGTTTAACTTTAGTCGTAGCACCAAATATAGTCTAAGTTAAACTTCAATCGTAGCTCTAAATATAATCGAAGGTAAACTTAATTAATATTTAACTTTAATCTTAGCTCCAATTATAGTCTAATGTTAGCTTTAATATAGTCCAAGATAAGTTTCAATTAGTTCTAAATATAGACAAACTTCAACATTATACTTTTCTTAATATAGTCCAAGTTTAACAATAGCCATAGCTCCTTAGCTCTTAACATAGTAGAAGTATAATTTTAGTCGTAGCTCTAAATGCAGTTTAAGTTCAGCTTTAGCCATGGCATCAAATATAGTCTAAGTTAAGCTTCAATCGTAGCTGTAAATATAATCGAAGTTAAACTTAATCAATATTCAACTTTAATCTCAGCTCCAAATATAGTCTAAAGTGACCTTTAATATAGTGAAAGTAAGCTTAAATTTTAGCTTTAAGTAAAGACCATGTTGATTTGCAATATTAGCTTGAATACAACCACATTTTAACTTTAATCTCAGCTCTAACTATAGTCTATTATTCTCTTCATATAGTCCAAGTGTAAAAATAGCCATAACTGCATAGTTCTTAATATAGCAGGAGTTTAACTTTGGTCATAGCTCGAAAAATAATGTATACTTTATAACGAGTTACTAACTTTTTATATGTAAATTTCCATAAGAAAAAGTTAGTAACTCGTTATCAAACCTACATTATTATTTTTTTTTAATACGGCTGATAATCTTTGTTTAGCTTTAGTATTAGAAAAATTAACAATATTTTCTCCAAAATGTGTTTAAATTTTATGTTTTTTTTACACTATCGTAAAAATCTCTTCTAAGAGTAAAGTTTACGATAATAACAATTTGTGAGAAAATAGCAAATTTTTGTTCTATTTGCAAAATCTACTTAAATTTTAAAATATTTTTCAATATCGTCAAACTATCTTCATAAAGTAAATTTTACGATAGTAACAAAATTAAAAATATAGTTTTTATAAGAAAGATTACTAATATTTTTTAAAATAAATTTACATACTTAAATTTCAAATTTCTCATGCTATCGTAAATTTATTTTCTTGATGAAAACTTTACGATAGTAACGTAAAATTGCAAATTTTAATAAATTTTTTAAATTTTTCTAAAAAATTAAATTTTTTAATTAAAATTTATTATAATTACATGTTTTGAGCACTATCGTCGAACTCTCTTCTAAGATTAAATATTACGATAATAACAAATTTTGAAAAAAAAATTTTGTTTTATTAGTAAAATTAATATATTTTTTACAAAATCTATTTAAATTTAAAACTTTTTATACTATCGTTAATTTATCTTCTAGAAGTAAAATTGGCGATATTTGTGTAAAGTTGTCAATTTTATTACTATTATTTTTTTATTTTTAATTTCTTACAAAAAATTTTATTATAAACTAACTAACAATATTTTTTATAAAATTTACTTAAATTTAAAATTGTTTATGTTATCGTAAATTTATCTTTATGACGAAAAATTTACGATATTAACATAAAATTGCAAATTTTAATAATAATTTATTTTTTATTTTTTTTTTATTAAATTTTTTAATTAAAATTTATTATAATTACATGTTTTCAGCACTATCGTCAAACTCTCTTTTAAGATTAAAGTTTACAATAATAACAAATTTTTTAAAAAAAAATGTAAATTTTTGTTTTATTAGCAAAATTAAAATATTTTTTACAAAATCTACTTAATTTTAAAAACTTTTTATACTATCGTTAATTTATCATATAGAAGTAAAATTGGCGATATTTATGTAAAGTTTTCAATTTTATTAATTTTTTTAAAATTTTATTACAAAAAAATTAATTATAAACTAAACTAACTATATTTTCTTATAAAATTTACTTAAAATTAAAATTTTTATACAGTCGTTAAATTATCTTTTTGACGAAAAATTTACGACATTAACAAAAAATTACAAATTTTAATAAATTTTTTAAATTTTCTTAAAAAAAATTAATTTTCCTAAAAAAAATTTAATTTTTTAATTAAAATTTATTATAATTACATGTTTTCAGCACTATCGTCAAACTCTCTTCTAAGATTAAAGTTTACGATAATAACAAATTTTGAAAAAAATTGTAAAATTTTGTTTTATTAGCAAAATGAATAATATTTTTTACAAAATCTACTTGATTTTCAAAACTTTTTATACTATTGTTAATTTATCTTCTAGAAGTAAAATTGGCGATATTTATGTAAAGTTGTCCAATTAATAATTTTAATAATTTTTATAAATTTTTTTAGAAAGAATTTAATTATTAAAAAAACTAACCATATATATATATTTTTAATTTACTTAAATTTTAAAATCATGGCACTATCGCTAATTTATCTTCTTAAAGAAATATTTACGATATTATCTTAAAATTCCCAAATATTTTTTTTTTTTTTTTAATTCAAAATTTTTTCTATTCAAATTTTACATATTTTCTTTTAAAATTTTTAAATTTTCCCTGATTTTCTCTTTTATTTTATTTAATTTTCTTTTTCTGCTAATTTCTCTAATTAACAAAAGAAATCATTTTCCCTCTATTTTGCATTTACTAACTGATTATCTTGTTTTAAGTTACGTTAATAAATTTAAATTAACCAAAACATTAGCTTAAAGCTAAAGCCTCTACAATTAGCCAATCTTAGAGGCTGACACCACCTACTCGTTTTAACAACTGAAAATATTCATGGAAAATTTAAAAACCTTAAACAAAACAAAAAAAATTAACCAAAAAATATTTTACTGCTAAAAAAAAACCGGTAAGAAAATATTTGTGGCATTAACAATTTAACTGTTTTTTTCTGAATTTTTGTGTATAAAAGGAATTTTTTTTTTTTTTTTTTTCTTCTTCAAAAAGATTTCGTTAAAGTTGTGATGGCATTTGTATTGAACTGTTGAACAGGTAGCAAGCAGCCTTCACTAGTAAAAAAAATTTAAATAAAAAAAGAAAAGAAAGACTACAACTTGTTGCAAGAAAGTTGCAATTTTTGTTTTTTCATTTGACGCTTGAAAAAGCGAGATAATGATTTTTTTCTTTCTTTTAATAAAAATATTCAGGTTTACTTTTAGTATGTTTAAAGTGAAGGAGATATTGAAAATTTTCTATTTGAAAGGGTTTTATGTTTATTTGAATATACTGTAATAGATTAATCTCGTACAAAAAAACCGGCTTTGAACTTTGATTTTAAACTATTTTTTAGTTTTTGCAATTTCTGTTTTTTTTTTTTTTTATTTGATTTGAACAAGATCATCGAAATATTTTTGTTAAGTTTTAGATTTCATGATTTCATTTTATTTTTTTTGATATTGGTATGTTAAAAGTCTTTGCTGTATATCTTTAAGTGACTGGCTGACATACTTTTAACTTGACGGCAAAATAATATGAAAATAAATAAAAACACAAAAAAAAAAAAACAAGAAAAATTTAAGCAGAATATGAGGGAGAAAAAAATTGCAACCTGATACAGTTGTTTGCCATGAATTGAGTAAAGGAATTTCAAAAGAAAAATAACAAATACTTTAATAAACATAAAATTTTTGAAATTATTATTAAAAATAAAAGCAAAAAAATCAAATTAAATTCATGTAAAAATAATAATGTAAAATTACATTATTAAAAAATAAAAACAAAAATTTTATATAAATATGATTTTTTAACTAAAGAAAAGATAAATGTTGGAAAAATCTAAAGAAATTATAATATTTAAAAACTATCGTTAAACTATCGCCATGAAGTAAAAAAGACGATACTAGCTAAAAATTATAAAAAAGTAAAGAAAATTCCAAAAATACGATTTTTTACTATGAAAAAAAATAGTATTTTTCAGAAAATCCAAGAAAACTGTAAAAATCATAAAATTAAACACTATCGCTTAACTATCTTATTGAAGATAACTAGGCGATACTTGAATAAGTTAATAGAAAATTAAAAATTGTTCAAATTTTTACTACAAACAATAATAATTTTTCAAAAAATCTAAAAAAATAACAAATTTTAGCAATATCGTAAAATTATCATCATGACAAAAATAAGACGATACTTGTTAAAAATTATCAAAAACCTAAGAAAAATTATAAAAAACTAAAGAAAATTGCAAAACATACATTTTTTTACTATAAACAATAATATTTTTGCAATAAATTTAAAAAAAGTATAAAATTTAAACACTTTCGCTAAGCTATCGTCAAGACGAAACTTTGGCGATACTAATATAAACCAAGATAATGAAAAATATTTTGAATATTTTGTTCTAAATAATGATATTTTTCAAAAATCTAAAAAAATAACAAATTTTAACAATATCGTAAAACTATCATCATGTCGAAAATAAGACGATACTAGCTAAAAATTATCAAAAACCCAAAAAATATAAGAAAAATTATGAAAAACTAAAGAAAATTACAAAACAAGTAATAAAAATACTAATTTTTAAAAAATCTAAAAAAATTATAAAATTTAAACACTATCGTTAAACTATTGTCATAATGAAAATTAAGCGATACTAAAATAAATCTATAGAAAATTAAAATCTTTTACTATAAAAAATAATATTTTTCAAAAAATCTAAGAAAATAAAAAATTTTATTAAAATCGCTAAACTATCATCATGACGAAAATAAGACGATACTAGGTAAAAATTGTCAAAAATCTTTGAAATTTAAAATTTAAACACTATCGTTAAACTATCGTCATAATAAAAATTAAGCGATACTAAAATAAATGAAAAATAAAAAACTTTTAAACTATCGTAAAATTTACTTTAAAAAAATAATTTTACGATAGTTTACAAATTTTTTATTTTTCAGATTTTTTTTTATTTTTAGCAAAAAGTTGTAAAATCATAAGATTTTTATGTTTTCATAGACAGTTCAAACTAAAATTTTTCATAAAAAAGTCGAATCTAATAACGTACAATTATGAAAAAATAATGAACATTTTAAAAATAGTGTAAAATTACACAATGGAAAAAAATTTTATTTAATTAAAAAAGTTTAAATTTTTTATACAAAATAAACATTTTTATTAGAAAATAGTTAAAATTAAAAGTTTTTATTGATATCGCAAAATTATCGCCTTTAAGTAATTTTAAGGATTATAGCAAAAAAGTAGTAAAATTACAAGATTTTTATGTTTCTATAACAAATCGAAAAATTTTCATAAAATTATAATCTATAAACGTAAAAATTTTAAAATAATGTAAATTTGAAAAAAAATGTAAAATTACATGATGGGAAAAAATTTTATATAATTAAAAAAACATTCGATTTATTATACAAAATAAAAACTTTTATTAAAAATAATTAAAATTACAATTTTTTATTGATATCGCAAAATTACCGTTTTAAAGTAAATTTAATGATAAAAGCAAGGAGTTGTAAAATTACAAGAATTTTATGTTTTCATAATAAATAGAACTTCAAACTAAATATTTTTATAAAATTATATTCTATAAACATAAAAATTTTAAAATAATGTAAATTTGAAAAATAGTGTAAAATTACACAATGGGAAAAAATTTTATAAAATTAAAAAATTTTATATAATTAAAAAAAATATTCAATTTATTAAACAAAATAAAAATTTGTATTATAAAATAGTTAAAAGTACAAGTTTTTTTTAATATCGTAAAATTATCGTCTTGAAGAAAATTTAACGATAATAGCAAAAAGTTGTAAAAATACAAGTTTTTTATGTTTTGATAAAATATTTAATTTAAATGTTATCTATAAATGTAATATTTTTGAAATAATGTAAATTTTGAAAAATAGTGTAAAATTACACGATTGAAAAAAATTTATAAAATTGCTTAAAATTAAATTTTTGACTAAAAATTATTAAATTCCTAACAAAATCTGTAAAATCTACGGAGACCCAACTACTGCAGCGTCGATTTCAGGCTGTAGTAAGTTGTATGCTATTGGGGCCTCGTTTAGTAGAGTTTCGCCGGGCTCTAATAGTCGATCTGTTACTAGTGCGAAACAATACAAAACGATCAAGCCTTCAGGCGATGGTACGAGCTGGGTACAATGTACAATCATCGAAACCAGGTACCTCTAAGGCTCCCCAGGCTCGGATGGAATTAAATTCTGTCAAAGCTCCTGATTCAGGTGAAGGTAAAGTGGTCTTGATTCAGACATATGACAATTTAATCTAACCTAATCTTAGTTAGGTTTATTTTAATTTTATATTTGCTTAACAAAAAACCGCTATAATTAGTGTTACTAACTAAAAACTAGTTCTCACGTTGAACCCTTTTATCTTTTTTTTTTTTTAAATTCCTTTTGTCCACATTTATTTACAGACAACAATAAAATCCCTTTGGTAATTTAATCTGAAATTATATGATTTTACTTTTTTTTTTACTTTTTAGTTAATATCTTTTGTTTTACTTTAATTTTGATTTTAGGCCGAGGGGACAATATTTTTTTTTTTTTTTGTGTTACAATTTATTAGCCTTTGTTTAGTATTGTCATTCCTTTAGTTTTTATTTTTTAATGATTGTAACAAATCCCTCAAGGTCTGGTCTTGCTGGTTTGGTATTTTGTTTAAAAAAAAAAAAAACAAGACTTAAGTGCTTGGAATGCTTATCACTTGTAAAATGTCAAGAATTACTAAACAAAACAAAAGATGAGCTTTGAGTTTTAAATTGGCTTGTCAACAAAAGTTTTTAAAAATAAAATAAAAAATTGGAAAAAAAAATTTAGATGAAAACAAAAGTATTTTTATAATAAAAGCAAAACTATACATATATTTTTTTTTTTTTTTTGTATATAAAAATGAAATTTTTATAAAAACATTTTACATTTTTTTGAGCATCTTTCTTTCATTTTTATTAGAAATATTTATTTATTTTTTTAATTATTTTTTAGTTAATTTTTAAAAATTATTTCTTTAATTTTTTAATTTAAATTTTTTTTAAATTTTTATTAAAAATATTTTATATTTTTTTAATTAGTTTTTCTTTATAATTATTATTTTTTTTTTATTATTAATTTTTTTTTTTTAATTATTTTTAAACAATATTTTTTATTTTTTTATTTTCTTATTTTTTTATTTTTTTTATTTCTCTCATAACGTTTTTTTTATAATTTATGTTAATAATTTTTTTAGTAATTGTTTTATTTATGATGTCAAAAACATATTATTTCTTTTAATAAATGTATAAAATTACCATAAAAATGTATTTATAATACTCCATTTACTTTCAAATTGTAATTAGAAAATCAACACACATTTTAAAAACTCAAAACACTTATGAATAACTCATATGTATGCATTAAAAGCAACAACAATTCACATATATTAATATGCATACAAATGGCAAGAGTATTAGGGTAGCTCTCATTTAAAAATAAACAAAGCAAAAAAACATAAACAATATTTAACATGCATACACTTAATAATAAAATTGAACTAGGAGTATAAGTAATTATATGAAAATATTACTTAGCCACCATATTGTACGGAGAGATTGAAAGAGAGTATAAACATAAGCAACTATATATGTAATAATAAAAACGTAAACAAAACATACACCCACTTACACAAAAGGAAATGATTTGTTTACTTTCATTATTGAGCCACCATGTTGTTGAGAGAGAGTATAAACAGGAATAATGTAAACAAATAGTAATGTAAACAAAAACATACAAAATCATAGAAAATATTATTAAGTCGCCATGTTGCTGAGAGAGAGAGATACAGTATAAACAGGGGAGTAATGTAAACAAACAATTAATGTAAACAAAAACATACAAACGCATAGGTAATATTACTAATACGCCATAGTTGAGAGAGAGAGTATAAACAGTAGTACACAAGGGAGAAATGTAAACAAAACATACATTCACACAAACACAGAAGAGGTTTTGTTTATGTTTACATTTATTTGCAGTTTTCTCCTTTAAAGTGATAGTGTAAATAATTTGAATTTAAAAATAATGAGAGCAGACATATTATATAGTAAAAGAAATGTAAACAAAAACATAAATAATATATCTAAGTCGTCATGTTGTTGAGAGAGAGTATAAACAGGGAGTAATGTAAACAACAACTAAATAAATGTAAACAAAACATACATACATTTACACAAACACAAAAGAGGTTTTGTTTATGTTTACATTTAATTGCTGTTTTCTCCTTTAAAGTTTAAATAATTTTAATTTAAATATAATGAAATTAGCCATATTATAAAGGAAAGGGATTTAAGGAGAATAATAATACTTATTAAAAAAGAAAACAACTTGCATTTAAAATACCTCCCTATTAATATCACCTCATATCAATCTATTTAAAATTCTTCATATTAAAACCCTTAGACATTCCCAAGTTTTCCGCCAGTCTGCGATTTTTATTTTTTTTTTTTTTTTTTTTTGTATTAACTTTGCAAAAAGTTAAAAAAAAATTATTTTTATAATAATAAAAAACACTTAAACTCATATAAATGTAATTAAAACTAGTTGCTTGCATTCAATGTGATCACCAAACAGCAACAACAAAACTAAAAAAAAATTATCATAAGAAACTTTATAACGTTATTAAAAAAACATACACACACAAAAACAAAACAGTCAGTCACACTACAATTATTATTATTTCCCATAATTTTAACAAGATTAAAATAAAACAAAACAACAAAAAATAAAATTAAATAAAAAGTTTCTTATGACTGCAATTTATACCCGCATTTACGTTAAATGTTAAACAACCGCAACTACATAAAAAGTTTGTAAAAATTACAAAAAATAAAAAATTAAGGCGACAACGCAACTGTGTATATCTACATAATTGTGGCTAAATACAGAAAACTTTTTCCAAGTGTTGAAGTTCAACGTTAGAGGAAAATTTTTAAAAAAAGAAAAGAAATAAATTACAAAATTAAATCATTTAATGTTTAGCACCGTAGTTACAATAATAACATAAAGAAATAACTCATAATTTGGCATAAAAATGATTATTTTAAAAATAAAATTAAGGGGTAAATATGGGAACCAAAAAAAGAAAATAAAAATGAATAATTTTGTTAAATAGTTAAAGAAATGTTTAAGCATAAAGACAAAAAAGGTTAAAAAATTAAATTTCACTTGATTTCTAAATAAAAAAACAAAATGGAATTGAAACAACTTATTAAAAAATTAAATAATTTCTTCAAAACATTTTTTTTCAAATTTTAATAATGAATTAAGCGAAAAACTTCCTTATAATTAAAAATATTAAAACAGGAACAAATGGAATTGAAACAATTTACTCCAAAATTTACTAAAATATAACAATAAAATTTTTATTATCGTTCTAATGAAGAAATTCAAGAATTTCTATAAAATAATCAAAAGAAACAAAATGCAAACGAAACAAAATTTATTAAAATACTTAAAATGTTTAAAATATTAAGTAATTATCATTCAGTCTTCTTAAAAAACATAATATTTTGCTAAAATTAAAAAATTTCAATAAAATAATTAAAAGAAACAAAATGGAACTGGAACATAATGGTCTAAAATCACTAAACTTCTAGATGGATATCAAATCTTAATAAAGGAAAAGAGTTTATTTTGCTAAAATGTAAAAATTTCTGAAAAATAATCATAAGAAACGAAATGGAATTGACACAAAACTTCTCAAAAATCCCAAATTTTTAAATTTACTAAGCAATCAATATAAAATCTAAAGAGTAAACAATTATATTTTGAAAAAATTCAAAAATTTCAGCAAAGTTATCATAAGAAACAAAATGGAATTGAAACAAAATGTTCCAAAACGAAAAATTTTTCGAAAAATTTAGGTGATCTATTTAAATTATTAACAAAAAACACGATAAAATTAAATTAACGTTAAAGGATTTCACTAAAATTGTCGAAAGAAATTAAATGAAATTGAAACAGTTTCGTAAAAATTCTAAATTAATAAAAAGTCTTCACAATCAATAAAATTTTTTTATTAAAACGATTGTATTATATAAAAAGTTACAAATTTCATTAAAATAAATCAAAGGAACAAACTGGAATTGAAACAATATAAAATCCCAATAAAAAAGAATTATGTTATGCGAAAAAATTAAAATTTCAGCAAAAAACATCAAATGGAACGAAATGATATTGAAACAAAATTTGCTAAAAATAATAAATTTTGAAAAAAATTCAACAGTTCATTATACATTTTCAACAAAGAACTTAAAAATTATGAAAAAATTAAAAATTTCACTTAAATAATAAAAAGAAACGAAATGGGATTGAAACAAAATATCATAAAAATTAACTTTCTGAAAATACTTACTGTTCCTTAAAAATTCTTTGCAAAAAGGGATTATATTCTACAAAACAGATTCAAATTCTAGCAGAGTAATAAAAAGAAACAAAATGGTAATGAAACAAAATACATTAGAAACACTAAATTTTATAAATTAATTAATTTATTTATATATTAGTTATTCACAGAAACTATAAAATTATGCAAAAAATTCAAAATTTCACTAAAATAATCCAAATGAACGAAATGGAATTGAAACAAAATTCTCTAAAAATTAAATTTTTCGAAAAATATTGAAAAAATGATTACATTGTATAAAAAATTTAAAATTTCAACAGAATAATAAAAGAAACAAAATGGAATTGAAACCAAATATATCAAAAACACAAAATTTTGAAAAATTTTAGGTGTTTTCTATAAAGTTTTAACAGAAAACAATAAGTTTGTTAAAAATGTTTAATTTCACTAAAATAACAAAAAGAAACAAAATGGCATTGAAGCAAAATAACCTAAAAATTGAAAAATTCTGAAAATAATAACTGTATCTTTTAAATTCCTAATAAAGAACGTTTATATTTTACAAAAATGTCATAATTACAACAAAATAAGTAAAAGAAACAGAATGGAATTGAAACAAAACTGCCAAAAACACAAAATTTTATAAAATAATGTTATTTATTCTCACAGAAACTATAAAATTATGAAAAAAAATTAACAATTCCACTCAAATAATAAAAAGAAACGAAATAGAGATGAAACAAAATGCCTTAAAAATGAAAATTTTGTGAAAATAATCACTTTTTCTTATAAATTCTTAACAAAGAGCAATTAGATTCTACAAAAATTTAAAAATTTTAACAAAATAAGAAGAAGCAACGGAATGGAATTGAAACAAAATGCACCAACGGCACTAAATTTTATAAAACTCTATATTCTCGTTATGAATGTTAATAAAGAACTATAAAATTATGTAAAAAAATACAAATTATACTAAACTAATAAATTGAAACAAAATGGAATTGAAATAAAATTTCCTAAAAGTTTGTAAAATCACTCAATAATCGATATAAAATCAAGTAGAAAGTATGAATTTCACTAAAATAACAATAAAAACGAAATGGAATTGAAACAAAAAAAAATTAAACGAGACAAAATAAAAATAATCTTGTTAAAAATATCTAATTTTTTATTGATTTAATGTTAAAAATTATATAAAATAACGATATTATTAATATGGAACGAAGTGGAATTAACACAAAATATTTGAAAAAAAAAAAATAATAAATTTCCATTTATACTGCAAAAGTTAATAAATCATGCAATTTTATTATAAAATTTAATAAATTTGTGTTTTTTTACAGAAATTAAGAGTTAATTTTTAAATGAAACATATGGAATTGAAACAAAAATAAGAGAAACGAGTGAAAATAAAAATAATTTTGTTATAAATAGTAAAACAAGTCAATATTTACTTGTTTTTAGATAATAAAAAGTCATCTAAATAAAAGAATTGTTAAAAATACAACGAAATGGAATTGAAACAAAATATTAAAAAATCCAAAAATTTAGTAATACTTGCTAAAAATCATTAGTTAATAATACTTGCTAATTTTATTCTAAATGTTGATACAACTGAAAATATTTCCCAAAATTTAGGTTGGATTATTAAATGAAACGAATGGATTTGAAACAAAAATAAAGAAATTAAAGAAAATTAAATAAATTTTATTGTAAATGGAACAATAACTAAATTTTTCATTGATATAGAACAAACAAATAATATTTGTTTATATAAGAGGAACAAAATGGAATTGAAACTAATTTTTAAAAATAGGATTTTTAAAATTTTTCTTTTAAAACATTTTTGTATTCATTGATTTAGAACTGTAAAAGTTAATAATACTTGCTAATCTTATTCTAAATGTTGATACAACTGAAAATATTTCCCAAAATTTAGGTTGGATTATTAAATGAAACGAATGGATTTGAAACAAAAATAAAGAAATTAAAGAAAATTAAATAAATTTTATTGTAAATGGAACAATAACTAAATTTTTCATTGATATAGAACAAACAAATAATATTTGTTTGTAATATTAAACAAAATGGAATTGAAACAAATTTAAAAAAAAAAAAAAGGATTTTTAAAATTTTTCTTTTAAAACATTTTTGTATTCATTGATTTAAAGCCAAAAATCATTAGACGTGTTTAAAAAGATGGAACAAAGTGGTATTGAAACAAATTTAAAAAAAATGGATTTTTAATATTTCAATTTTTTAAAAATTGTTGTTTTTATTGATTTAAAGCCAAAAACCATTTCAAAAAAAAAACGAGTTACAAAGATGGAACAAAATGGAATTAAAACAATTTTTTCTAAAAAATAGAAATTAAAAAAAAATATTTGATTTAAAGCCAAAAATCATTAGAAGACTTGTTTAAAAAGATGGAACAAAGTGGTATTGAAACAAATTTTTAAAAAATGTATTTTTAATATTTCAATTTCTTAAAAATTTTTGTTTTTATTGTTTTAAAGCCAAAAACCATTTCAAAAAACGAGTTAAAAAATGGAACAAAATGGAATTGAATCAAATTTTTACAAAAGCGAAATTTTAAAAATATTTTTTTATTAAAAAAATGTAAAAAACGTGTTTAAAAAATGGAACAAAATGAAATTGAAACAAATTTTTTAAAAAAATTTAAATTAAAAAAAAAAAAAAAAAATTCTTCTTTTTTTATTGATTTAGAGCTAAAAATTATCTAAAATAAAGTTATTTTTAAAATGAAACGAAATGGAAATTAAACGAATTTTTAAAAAAATTTAAATTTTTTATAAAAAAAAAATATTTCATTTTTTTTTTAAATTTTTGTTTTTATTGATTTAGAGCCGAAAATCATTTTAAAGAAGCGAGTTTTAAAAAATGCAACAAAATGGAATTGAAACAAATCCTTAAAATAAAATAGAAATTAAGAAATCTAGTTTTTTATTATTGATTTAGACCAAAAATTATCTAAAATAAAGTTACTTTGAAAATGAAACGATGTGGAAATGATACAAAATTTTTGAAAAATTAGAAATTTTGTATTAAAAAAATCTTTTTATTAATTAATTTAAAAAATAATTTTAAAATAAATTAAATGATGCTGTACTTTATCTATCTCACACAGTAGCAAGCATCACGCGTGTTGGCCGCTATCCAATCCAAATATTTACTAACTCTGGTATAAACCCCTGGAGCATTAGGATTGGCACAGCCATAGCCAAAGGAGACCACACCAGCCAAACGGAAAATGCCATCACGAACAATCAAGGGACCGCCACTGTCGCCCTAAGAGAAAAAAGATTCCAAAAAAATTAAAAATCAAAATTTGTCTTCCAAAAAATTATTTTCTTTTAAACAAAATCTTACCTGACAAGCATCTTTTCCTCCCTCCAAATACCCAGCACACAACATAGTCTCCAATATCATGGACTTATAAGAAGTAGCCCTACACTGGGCATTAGTTAACACGGGCACTACCACCTCCTGCAAATAACTTGACTGAGTACCACCATCTGAGGTCAAACCCCAGCCGGCCACTATGGCTTGTTTAAAATCAAAATTTTGATTAGAAGTAGTAGGCAAACACACGGGTCTTATGGGATCTAACAAGGGCACTGGTTGATCTAATCTCAACAAAGCTATATCATTTTGTAAAGTCGTAGGATTATACAAACGATGCATATTGGCAAATACAACTTTACGCAAAATTCCCTGAGAAGCTGAATTTTTATTCAATTGTAAAAGTCTTACGGTAATACCCTTCATATCCATGCCATAAACACAATGAGCGGCTGTCAAAGCATAACGATCATTTATTAAGGTGGCACCACAAAACTGAAAAGAACCTCTTAACATTTGAGCTATCCAGGGATATTTATTGGTGCGTACTCGAGTGCCACCCACAATACGATTAACATTGGGAACACCACAGGCTGGAAAGAGGAGAGAGAGTGAGAGAATTATATTTATGAGAGAGAGAAAAGAAAGAGAGATTTGTATAATTTAAAAAACTTACTGCAGGTGGCACATTTATTGCTTAGAAAATATTTACTATCCCCTGATACTGATGAACTTCCCGTGTCCAAGGTTTCACTTAATATAGAAGATAATATTTGTTGCTTGTGTTCTGTGATTAAATCATCTATAAAATCTCCTTGGATTCCGGGTGGCAAACCATTATTGTTATCAGTTTGATTGCTGCTGTTGTTGTCATTGTTTTCAATTTCTAAAGCATTTTTTAAGGGTTTAGGATAAAAATAGCCAGTGAACTAAAAAAAGGGGGATTTGGTACCCAAAATTTTATACAAATTTAAAACTGAATAAAAATTAAATAATTTTTTTTTTTTTTTTTAATTTCTTATATTTTTTATTACTTTCTTTATATTAGTTAAATGTTTTTATTTATTTTTTGAATTTTTCTTTTATTATTTTTTAATTTAATAAAAATTTCTTAATTTATCTTAATTTTTAATTATTATTTTTTATTTTTAATTCAAATTACCTTCTTTTCTTCACTTAATATCACTGATATTTTTATAAAAATACCAAAAATTAATACAAATTTCATTTTAGTTTAAACAACACTTTCACCATGTACCGTAAGAACTTTTTTAAATAATTAAAGTCTTTTTGTTTTCAGAGTTCTTGTTCTTTTCTCCAAGACCTTAACACCTTTATCACCTTTTTTATACTGGCAAAGAAAGTTTTTTGTCTGGCGATTTTTATATGGCAGAAAAAAGAACTTTTTCTCAAAATTGAATTCAAATTATTGAAAAAAAAAAAAATAATGTAATTTGATATGATTTTTAAGAAAATAAAAAAAAGAGCACAAAGCCATAATTTAATTTCAAAATATTAAAATTAAACAAAAAATTCCTAAAGGCAAATCAAAAAAAGGGGAACATTTTATATAAATCCCCAAAATTTTTTCTGTAAAAAACAGAACCTTAACATGAAGGAATTTTAATTCATTAAATAATAATGTCATGTTGTCAATTTATTTCTTTATAATGAGGTCATTATCATGAGTAATTTTTTTTATCTTTTAAGGTTTAATTTGTTTTTTTTTTTTTTTTTTTTTGCATAATTTAATATAAATTTGAAAGCTTGATATTTAACACTTTAACTTTCATTAAAGAATTTTTTTGTTGGAAATGACCTAAATTTATTTATAATTCTTTGAAGATTTATTTAATTCATAAACATGTTACACTTACATAAATTAGCATAAATTTTTTTTAGTATATTTTTGCTTAAAATTAATTTAAATCGATTTTATTTTAAATTTATTGAGCTTTTATGTAGAATTACTCTTATTTAAAATTTATTGATTCTTTTTATTCAGAAATCAATGAATTTTTTACTATAAAATTCATTGAATTTTCTTTCTTTTTTTTACTTATAATTCTTTTTTTTTTAACTTTTTTCATTTATTTATTATTTTTTTCTTTCTTTTATCAATATTTTTTAATTTCTTTTTTATTTAAATTTCTTTTTTTTTACATTATATTTCATTTTAACACCTTTTGTGTTAAATTTTTAATATGTTTAGCAAAATGTATTAGCTTTCATTTCATTTCAATTTAATTTCTTAATAAATTCTTTTTAAATTGAGTGAAATTCCTTCTTTAAAATAAGTCATTATCATTAAAATAAACAAAAGACTTAAGAAATAAACACAAATAATATTTCAAAATCTCCGTTAGCTTTTATTCTAACGCTCTAATTTATTTTTAGCACATTTCTCCCACATTTCATACAAAATAACTTAAAAATACTAAAGACTTAAGAAACAAACATAAATAAACACAACTCGCACTTTTAATGAGAGTCGCTCTTTATAAAGCAAAAAGACTTAAACAACAAACAGGAGTAAGGTAAGGTAAACAAAACAAAGATTTAACAAAAACAAACTAAAAGCAAACAAATGTAAATAAAGAAGACTTAA
Source organism: Protophormia terraenovae (assembly GCA_951394005.1). Lineage (NCBI taxonomy): Eukaryota > Metazoa > Arthropoda > Insecta > Diptera > Calliphoridae > Protophormia > Protophormia terraenovae. Next base: position 8,947,475 of record OX596075.1, read on the forward strand.
GCAACAAACTTGCAGGTTTTTTTGTTTTCCAAATGAAAGACTCTCTAAAAGACTTAAGCAATAAACAGGAGTAAGAAAAAAGGTAAATAAAACAAAATTAAGGGGAACAAACTAAAAACAAACGAATGTAAACAAAGAAGACTAAAGCAACAAACTTGCAGGTTTTTTTTTTTCCTAATGAGAGACTCTCTAAAAGACTTAAGCAACAAACAGGAGTAAACAAAACAAAGATTTAGTAAAAACAAACTAAAAGCAAACAAATGTAAACAAAGAAGACTTAAGCAACAAACTTGCAGGATTTTTTTTTTTTTCTAATGAGAGACTCTGACAAAGCAAAGAGTTTGGAAACAAACTTTAAGGAATAATGGTAAACAAGCAAGACTTAAGCAAGAAATTTGATAAAGTTTTTTGTTTTTTTAATGAGAGACAAAGAAAACAAACTTATAGAAATAAAGGAAAACAATGAAAACTTAAGCAACAAACTTTCATGATTTTTTTGTTTTTCTAATTAGAGACTCTCTGAAAGACTTAACCAACAAACAGTAGTAAGAAAAAAGGTAAACAAAGCTAAGAGTAAGGAAACAATCTTAAAGGTAAACAAAGAAGACTTAAGCAACAAACCTGCTAGAGTTTATTATTTTTTTTTACTGAGAGTCTCTCTGAAAGACTTAAGCAACATTCAGTACCAAGAAAAAAAAGGTACACAACATAAAGACTTACGAATAAAGGTAAACAAAAAAGACTTAAGCAACAAACCTGCTAAAGTTTATTATTTTTTGCTGAGAGTCTAAGAGACTTAAGCAACATACTTGAATATAAAATAAAAAAAAATATTTTTTTCATTACTTATTTGTCTTTTTTAAAAATTCCAAAAAACCGAAATTTTAAAAAAATTTGAAAATTATAAAATATTTATTAAAAATTATAAAAAATACAAAAATAATAAAAAAAAAATACAAAACTTAAAATTTAAAAATTTAAAAAAAAAATATAAAAAATTTAAATTAGAGAATTATAAAAATTAAAAAATCAAAATTAAAAAAAAAAAAAAAATAGAAAATTATAAAAAAATCCAAATTAAAATATTTAAAAAAAAATCGAAAAAGAAAAAATTCGAAATTTTTAATTTTTTTAATTATAAAAAATTAGAAAACCAAAATTCAAAATTCAAATTATAAAAAGTAAAAAAAATCAAAATTTTAAAAATATAAAAACTAAAAAATAAAAAATTAAAAAAAAAACACACACACAAAAACAAAAACATTTAAAGTAAAAATACAAAAAGATAAAAATTAAGTTTTTACTTCTTATAAAATCGATATTTTTAAAACTCAAAATTCAACAATTTTTAAAGATATATAGAAATACAAAATTTGAAATTTAAAAATCGAAATTCAAAAATTTTGAAAAGTAAAAAATACAAAAATTTTGAAAATTATAAAAATTAAAAATCAAAATTCAAAAAATTATAAAAAGTAAAAAAACTAAATTTTAAAAAAATAAAAGGTAGAACGAATTATTATTATTTTTTTTTTTTTTTTTTTTTTAAATTATAAAAATAAAAAAATAATAATTTTCGAAAATTATAAACAAAATTTCAAAATAAGTAATTAATTTATAAAAAAAAAAAAAAAAATAAGAAATTAAAAAAAAAACGAGAAAAAATGAGATATGATACTTTACACCAATGCGTATGAGAATAAAAATTCGGAAAGGGGAAATATATTAGACCTATGGACAATTGTAGACCAACATTTTGCTAGATGTAAAATCAAATATAAAAATACAGAATAATGTGTTCCCGGAAGAAGGTTTATATTGTAGCTATGGTAATTTATGAACCGATTCTCATTAAATGTTGCAATGTTGTTTGTGTCGAATATTAACTTGATACTAACATTTCGAAAGAGGGGTTTATATGGAAGCTATAGTCAATCGTAGACCGATATTTATAAAATTTGGTACAAAGATTTATGCTCGTACAGAACTTCTTTGCACCGAATTTCATTAAAATATTCTTACTTTTAAGACATTTTTGAGTATTGAAAATCTATTCCGGGGGGACATTTGTATGGAGGCTAGGTGAAATAATGAACAGTTCACAACCAATTTCAATAGGCTTCGCCCTAGTATCATAAAAGTTTCATGTGCCATTGAGTTATCTTTAAAATTGCGATCGGTACTTTGTGCACAAAGTTTACATGGACAGCCAGCCAGACGGACGGACGGACATCGTTAGATCGATTTAAAAAGTAAACCTGAGTCGATTGGCATACTTGATGGTGGGTGTTGGATAACTTTTGGATATTATATAAAATATTGCAAACATAATTTAAAAAAAATAATAATATTTAAAAAATAAACTGAAATTCAATAACAAATCTCTTAAAAGAATATTTTTTTAATATCACCCTCTTTTATTTAATTGTCTTTTTAAATAAAATTCATTTCAATTTCCCAAAGTCACTTTTAAAATTCATTAACCCTGGTCAGGTTTTTTGCTATCAAAATTCTTTTATTTCATTTTCCTGCCTACTTTTTCATTAAACTTAATTAACACTTGTTTGAACATTTTTCTCAAAAACCAGTATAAACTAACATTTAAGTCAATGGTAACTTGTAAGCTAATACACACCTCCTTCACTTTTTTTTTTAAATATTTTTTATATATGAAAAACACGCACAATTTTAATGCAAAAAAAAAAAAAAAAACTAAAAGCTTTCATTAATATTGCCAAATATGTAGCAAAAAATTAAAAAAAACCTAACATAAGCAGACATAGTTGGTCAATGGTGTACATATTAAACTTCACTTTATGTTTAAATAATAAAAAAATTCATACACGTTCTTACTATAAATTGAAACTTGAGCTTGTTTTAAATACACTTTAAATGGACCAAGACTAGTGGCCGTTACAAAAATAAAGAAAAAAAACTAAATTTAATGTAATATAATATAATGATAAAAATGCCGTAAGGCATATTAAATAATAATAAAAAAAGAAGGTACATATTTAGTTGTTTTTCATATAAAGAAACATGAGTAAGTGTTAACAAAATAATAAAGAAAAAAATAATAATTTATGGAAAATAAATAATAAAAATATGAAAATTTTAAATAAATAAAAAACGAAGGTATGAAAAAAAGTGATAGTATAAAATTTCATTCAAAAGTTTAAAAAGAAAAATTCATGAATGAATGAATTTTTGTTGGATTAAGGCCAAAATATAAATAAACAAATTATATGTGTTAATACAAGCATTTATGAAGTCATAATGTTAATGAATTTTGTTTTAGGGGGCAAAATATATAAATAAAAATATAATAATCATTTAAATTAAAAATTTATATAACAAAGTTTTTAAAAATATTTAAAATAATAAGACCAATGCACAATGGTGACAAATCGATTTTTTTTTTTAATAATTCTGTAACTTGTGAACTGTTGCAGATATCGTTAAAAAAATTCACATGATCAAAGCTGAGGTGTTTTTGAGTTAATTTGGAGGAGTACAGTCTCCTAGCGGGTCACGAGGGTAGAGGGTAGATTTATAAAGTTGGTCACCTCGGGTATGTATTTTTTTTTTTTTTTTAATTCTCTAAAAATTCATTTGTGACTTGAATGTGGGTAGTCCTTGTATATCTCCACAAATAACACTCCTACTTGGGTAGATTATCTCTTTTAGTTTAAGAGATATTTGGATCAAATTTTACCCTTATTTTTGGCATTGTTTTTTTTTAAGTTTTATAAACTTGTTGGCCTTAATTTGGGTTCTAAAATTTTTGGAAAATAATTAATAGATTTCTGACAAAAGTTTGAATAATATTACTGAAAAAATCACATAAATATAATTATCCAATAAAAAGTTATATTAATTTGAAGTTGAAACTTTTAAAAACAAATTACATTTTTGAGGTTAATTTCCAAAAAAAAAACAAGCGCGAATGTTACCACCATCAACTTTTTAAATTTTTTCTTTATATGGGAGGTGGGCGGACCACGCCTACTTTTGTTTCCGAGTTTACATGGGTGCTTGAGCTATTTGTACAAAATTTCGTTGACGTTTCACATTATATGGGAAGTGGGCGGTAAAGTGGGCGGACCACACCCATTTTTGGTTTCCAAGTTTATATCGACTCCCAAAATATCTGTACAAAATTTTGTTGTCATACATGCTTTTGTTTAAGAGATATCAGTAGAAAAGTATGAAATGAAGCTACAATGCACACCCTGTTTTTCTAGTTTTTAGCCCATAACTTTTTTGTTGATTAATCGATTTTGCCAATTTTCAATACCAAAACAAACCTTATATAAGATAAATATTTGAACCAAATTTCGTCTCCCTATATTGTCCCATTCGAGCCCTATTCTGCTTTCAACAGACAGATAGGCGGACAGACGGACGGACATAGCTAGATCGACTCAGAATCGAACCAGGACCCAGAAAATGATTCCTTCGACATGTTACACACAGAATGACAAAATCATGATAGATTTTTTAGGATAAATATTTTAACCTAATTTCGTTTCCCTACATTGTCCCGTTCGAGCCCTATTCTGCTTTCAATAGACAGACAGATAGACGGACGGACGGACAGAGCTAGATGAGCTCGGAATCGATCCAGGACCCAGAAAATGATACCTTCGACATGTTACACACAGAATAACAAAATCATGATAAATCTTTTCGATGGAGGGTATAAAAACGTGGTAATATTCTTTCACTGCTAAAATATTTTTTTTTTTTTTTTTTTTTGTTTCGAACTTCATAATTTTATTCTTCAAATCAAAAGAAATCTCTTAGAGATTTCTATTCATTTAGGACGACATATCCTTAATTTTATGTTTCTAGATTCCCCCTTCTCCCCCCTTCACTCCCTCTTTTGAATTCTTTCTCACATAGAACCATGTGTATTTTAAATTTATGTTTTTAGTTCAAAAATATTAAAGGAAATTAAAAAAGTACAAAAACAAAAATGTACCACATTAAAAGAACATTAAGTGCCAAAAATTCTCTAAATGTTTTAACCACATATGACTACATTTACTTAATATCATGTCTCTAGGTTAAATATAATTAAAAATACATTATTGAGTTTTTTTCTTTTTTTTTTTTTAAGGGGTACAAATTGTACCCATTTTTGGTACTTTTTTCACCCTTTAGAAGTATGCAAAATTGAGTTCCAATAAATTACTAAATTATACTGGGATACCATATTAAAATACGCTTATGTTTATGTTAATAAATAAAAAATTAAAAAATATGAAAAAAGTACCACAGAAAAAGGTATAATTTTTACCCCTTATATGTTTGAATTTCGAAAAAGTACTGAATTTGTCATTTTTCAATAAGTTACAAATATGTTAATTTTATTTGTAGGTTGATTGGTTTAAAAGATACAAAAAAATAGTACCAAAATATAGGTTTTACCAGATTTCTTTTTAAAAGGTCCGATTTTTAAAAAAGTACCAGACACATGTACGATTATTTTTTAAATGAATAACAATAATTATTAAACTTTTTTCATATCTCTATTAGTTCAAGAGATAAATAAAATCAACCTTAGATTTTATCCGTTTTTACCCCCCTTAACTTACGAATTTTAAAAAATTCAAAAATTTTAAAATTTAAATTTTTATAATAAAATTGGTTACCATATAAAAATAGACAAAATTATGTATCAATATCAATTAAAATCTTTATGCTATGTTGTGCTGTTTTCTTATAAGGAGCTGTCAAAGTTAAATGTTTTTCAAAATTTTTGAAAAAGAGTAAAAATTTAAATTTTTATCAACTTTTGGTGAATTTATTTTAAATAAAAGTCTTTTAAGGAAAAAATGGTATCTTCAACTTTAGGTATTTAAGTGTATTTTTCTTCAAGTATTTGTAAATTATATTTTGTTGTAATATTTTTGTTCTTTTTTTTTGAAAATTATCATAAAATACACTAGTTTTCAAATTTCAGGGAATGCAACTTAAAATGTTAAAGGATTTTTGTTTTGAAAATTTTCTGAAAAATAGTACATATTGTCTACTTTAATGTTATGAAAAAAAACGTTCCTTTATGTAGCCCGATTTGAGAAATTAATTTTTTTCCAAAAAGAACAAAAAACAGTACAAGTGGTGCAGAATCAAAATAAATCTATAACTTCTAATCGGCTGTTTGGATTTACATAAAATTGCACATAGGCATAGCAGAGGACAGTAACATTTCGAGTTTAAAAGTAAAATCCCATATACACTTCAGTAGCGCAGCTATGTGGGTTCAAAATAGGGTACTAATGTCATAGAAAATTTTTAACTATTAACGAATTTTTGTTCTTTGCAAGATGTTGTTCAGATCTTTTCCATACACATATATACCAAAATTTTCAAAGGATTTTTTCACATAATATTTGCAGTTTATTAAAGAATAAAATTGTCTATTGAATAAAGAATATTTGAAGACGTTAACTTTATTGAGTTAAAAAGTAAACGATTTTCCTTAAGCAAGTTTACAAACATTAATAAACAGACGGATAGACAGACGGACGGACAGTAGGACAGACATTAGAATTCTTGAAATAAGGACTTCAAATTCCAAAAATATATTTATTGTGTGTTACTATTTGATCAATATAAAAACTAAATCTAAATACATATTAAAGTATTGATATCACTTTTTCCTAAATTAAGCCTCAAATTCGACCTATTTAACCCAAATGTACAGACAGACGGACGAACACTACCATTCAGCCAAAAAATATCTTATAGTTATAAAAATTAATTTTTTAACTTACTAATAAATAGCAAATTAAACGTAATCATTAAAGTGTTAAAATCACTCTTTCCTGAATTATGCATAATTTTCGACCCATTTAACCCAAATGTGCAGACAGACGGACGGACATTACCATTCATCCAAAAAATATGTTATAATTCTAAAAATGCATTTTTTTACTTACTAATAAATAGAAAAATTAAACGTGACTATTAAAGTGTTAATATCACCATTTCCTGAATTATGCATAATTTCCAACCCACTTAACTAATGTATGGTCAGAAGGACGGACACTACCATTCAACCAAAAAACATCTTATAATTATAAAAAAATGTAATTTTTTCTTAATTTATAAATAGAAAAATAGAACATAACCATTAAAATTCGGATATCAGCTTTTCTTAAATTAAGCTTCAATTTCGACCAATTTAACCCAAATGTGCAGTCAGACGGACGGACATTATCATTCAGCCCAAAAACATTTTATAATTCTAAAATTGCATGTTTTACTTACTAATAAATAGGAAAATTAAACGTGATCATTAAAATATTGATATCACCATTCAAAGAATTATGCTTCATTTTCTACCCATTTAGCTCTAATGTATAGATGGACGGACAGACAGACATTGCCATTCTGCCAAAAAAAAAAAAAAAAATAAAAATCTAAACTGACTTTTTTTACCTAATAATAAATAAGAAAACTAAATGTGATCATTAAAATTTTAATATCGCCTTTCCCTGATTAAAATGCCATATTCGACTCCTTTTACCGCAATATGCGGAGAAGAAATAGTTTATAAAAAAATTAAAAATATAAGGTATTAAAAGTTTTTCTGATTTCTTTTAAATATTGAAAGTCTATAATGTTTTCTTTGAAATTTGGTTAAAATATTTAGTTTGTTTTAGTACTATATATTTTTTTCTGATTAATATAAATTAAACAATTTTTAACACACAACAAATAATATAAAATTCGTTGAAAATTTAAAAATAAAAGGTATAAAAAGTGCTTTAAATTTGTTTTGAATTTCAAAAGTTTATAATGTTTTCTCTAAAATAATTATAGTACTTTATTTTTCATAAAATAATTTTTCGAATTTTTAAAAATATTAAAGTTTTTGTTTTGGCATAAACAGTCTAGTCAATAATCAACTGTTGGCCGTTTTTATTTTAAATTCTTTTTTTATTTTATTAAATTTTAATTAATTATAATATTTTTTTATTATTTATTTATTATTATTTTTTTTTCAAATATTTGTTTCTTTTTCAATTAATCAAAAATTATAGCTTTTTTTAATTTTCTGTTGTTGATTTCTATTACAAAGTATTTCTTTTTATATATTTTTTAGTTAAAAAAAAACTCAATATCATTATCAATCTGTTTTTTTTTACCCACAAACGCCCTGGTAATCAAGCTAATATCTAGAAAAAAAAAACCAAACAAAAAAAACAATCTCAATGTAAGTAACCAGTACCCTTAACATTTGTATTAACCTTAATCTCTAATATCATTGAAAAAAAATAAAAAATAAAAAAAAAATAAAGAAAAGAAGCTGCTCCACACAATCTTCAACCACAATATTAAGGTAGTTGTTTGAATGACTCGGTAAAGAAAACAAGTTTCTAGACATTTAATGTATTTTTATTTTTTCTTTTAAACTTCTAAAAAGAATGATGAGTATTTTAGTAAAGAAAGAAAAGAAAAAAACTTTCATTTGTTTGTTACATTAGCAGGCTTTAAATCATTGTGAAATATCTTCTTCATCTTTTATACATCTTGAGAATCTTATTTATTTTACTTACTGTGTATCCCCTTAGCCTCTCTTTTACTCAGCCTCTCACGTTTGACTTTAACATCATTTGTTTTTTATCTGCTTAATGTTTTCTTTTTTTTTTTTTTCTTTTAAGAATGATGTGTTCTTTGTAAATGTTCTATTGACCTAAATTTTTTTCCTGTATTTATTGTCTTGTTTTGTCTTAATATCAGACCATAAATGTCTCTTTTATACCCTGGCCTCTTTTTTCGTTAAGCTCTTAATAGTAATTCCTTTACTCTTGGCTACAGAAGGTTTTAAAGGTTATAACAAGTGTTTTTCTGGTTGATGTTTTATAATGGGGTTTTAAGGGGGAAAAGAAGGAATAATAAAGATTTAAAGAATGAAAAAAGGTTAAGTGTGTTTTTGTAATAAGAAAAGAAACTTTCATTGGCAACAAAAAAATAATAAAGCAAACGTGATTAATTAAAATTTAAATAATTTTTCAAAAATCATACATTTTTTTAATTAGTTGCTAAAGAAACTAAGGCAATATGTTGCTCATTTAAAATAAAGTTAAATTTTTTATATAAAAATTATACAAATGTAATAAATTGTCCAAAAAATACTAAATTTTGCAGCTATTTTCAAAAATAGGCTTAGCAACATGTTGCTGCAACATTTTTTTTTTTTTTCAGGATGAAATGTCCAAAATTGTGAAAAAACCCATAAATATTAACAAATGCTTACAAAAAAAATATAAAAATACAAAATTTCCTTAACGAGTTAATAAATTAACTTTAGCAATATGTTGCAGTAACAATTTTTTATCTCTAAGAATATAGTTTTCTTTAAGAAAAGCATAAAAATAAAAAAATTAAAGAAAAAATTATCATATTCTTGCTTTATTTTATAAATAAGCTTAGCAACATGTTGCTGCAACATTTTGTTTTCACGAGGAAATGTACAAAATTTTTAATAAACCTATAAATATTTACAACTACTTAAAAATATTATAAAAGTTCTAAGTTTTCCTTAATAGTTTAAAAAATTAATTACAGCAACATGTTGCAGCAACAATTTGTTTTCTTTAAGAATATAGTTTTCTTTAAGAAAATCATGCAAATAAAAAAATTAAAGAAAAAATTGTCATATTCTAGTTTTATTTTATAAATAAGCTTAGCAACATGTTGTTGCAACATTTTGTTTTCAGGGTGAAATGTCAAAAATTGTTAAAAAAAAACATAAATATTAACAACTACTTAAAAATATTACAAAAATTCTAAGTTTTCATCAATGAGTTAATAAATTAACTTTAGCAACATGTTGCAGCAGCAATTTTTTTTCTTTAAGAATATAGTTTTCTTTAAGAAAAGCATACAAATAAAAAAATTAAAGAAAAAATTATCATATTCTTGCTTTATTTTATAAATAAGCTTAGCAGCATGTTGTTGCAACATTTTGTTTTCAGGGTGAAATGTCCAAAATTGTAAAAAAAAACCATAAATATTAACAACTACTTAAAAATATTACAAAAATTCTAAGTTTTCATCAATGAGTTAATAAATTAACTTTAGCAACATGTTGCAGCAAAAATTTTTTCTCTTTAAGAATATACTTTTCTTAAAAAAAATTAAAAAAAAAAAAAAAAACGTTCGAAAAAAATTTACATTTTCCTGCTTTATTTTATAAATAAGCTTAGCAACATGTTGCTGAAACATTTTGTTTTCAGGGTGAAATGTCCAAAATTGTCAAAAAAAACCCATAAATATAACAAATACTTAAAAATATTATAAAAATTCAAAATTTCCTTAACGAGTTAATCAATTAACTTTAGCAACATGTTGCTGCAACAATTTTCTCTCTTTAAGAATACAGTTTTATTTAAGAAAAGCATACAAATAAAAAAATTAAAGAAAAAATTATCATATTCTTGCTTTATTTTACAAATATGATCCGCAACATGTTTCTGCAACATTTTGTTTTCAAGCTGAAATGTCCAAAATTGTCAAACAATTCATAAATATTGCGAAATACTTAAAAAATTTTATAATCTCAAGTTTTCTTTAATGAGTTAATAAATTAACATCAGCAACATGTTGCAGCAACAATTTTTTTTCTTTACAGTTTTCTTAAAGGAAAGCATAAAAATGAAAAAATACAAAAAATTTTCATTTTGCTGCTTTATTTTATAAATAAGTTTAGCAACATGTTGCGGCAACATTTATTTTTAACATAAAATGTAAAGAAATAATCAAAAATCTATAAATATATTTAAATACTTAAAAATCTTATATAAATTCTAAGTTTTCTTCAATTTGTTAGTAAATGTATATTAGCAACATGTTGCAGCACATATATTTCTCCATATGAATTGAGTTTTATTTAAAAAAAAAAAAAAAAAGTATAAAAATATAAATTTTGTAAAAAAATTATCATTTTTAAAATATTTTTATAAGAAAGCTTAGCAAAATGTTGCTGATACATTAAATTTTTAGCAGAAATTATGATTTTTTACATAAAACAACAAATTTAAATGTTGAAAATTAAGAAAATTAGATGAATTATCAAAAATAACAACATTTTCTAACTATGGCTATAAATAAACTTAGCAACATGTTGCTGATACATTGAATGTCCATCCCAAAATATGATTTTTAAATGAACCAATGTATTTAGAAGTAAAGTTTTTGGTTTGGATTCAGAAATTACATCTAATAATATTTTGCTTTAGGAACATGTTGTTGCAACATTTTTTAAAAATACCAAAAGATCACAAAATATTTAAATTAGTTACAAAAATTCTCTGTTTTCCTTAATCAGTTACTAAATTTACTTCAGCAACAAGTTGCAGCAACATTTTTTTCTCAATATGAATTTAGTTTTCTTAAAAAAAGTATAAGAATAATATAAATTGTGTAAAAAAATTATCATGTTCTAAGTATTTTCATAAATAATCTTAGCAACATGTTTCTGCAACATTTTGTTTTCAAGCTGAAATGTCAAAAGAATCAATAAATATTGTTAAAAACTTAAAAAAGTTATACAAATTTTAAGTTTTTCTCATTGAGTTACGAAAATAGCTTCAGCAACATGTTGCAAAAAGAAATTTGTCTTCATGTGAATTTAGTTTTCATCAAAGAAAAATATAAAAATAAGATAAATTGTATAAAAAAAGTATCATAATTTAGCTATTTTTATAAATAATTATAGCAACATGTTGCTGCAACATTTAAATTTTAGATAAAAATATGTTTTTTTTTTAGAAGAAAAGACACATTGAAATATAAAAATTATATTTTAAGTTAGAAATCTTAAATATTATACTTTAACTTAGCAACATATTGCTGCAACATTTTTTTTTTTTTTTTTTCTTAACTAAAAAAATTTTTAATTATCGTAAAAATTTTTTAAATATCTTAAAATATTTCAATTATTTAAAAAAAATTATAAATATTCTTGAATTAGTTATGGTATTAACTAGAGCAACATGTTGCAGCAACATAAATTTTTCATTACAAACTTTAAAAACTTTAATATATAAGATAAATTTTTCGAAAATAATATAATTTTCTACTTTAGACTTTTAACAAACCAAGCAACATGTTGCAGAAACATTTTATTTTTAGCCCGAAATAAGATTTTATAAAAAAATTAACATATTTTAATAAAAATTAGTCTTGGAAATAAAAACTAAATAATGTTTCTTTGTTTTTATGAATATTTTGCAACTAAAACTTTAGCATAGCAACATGTTGCTGACTTTTATATAATAAAAACATCAAAATGAATTAAAATTATTTTAAAATACTTAAATTTTATTTCAAAATACTTAGATTAGTAAGATAATAATAAAATTTTCTTTATAAGTTGCTAAATAAATTTCAGCAACAAGTTGCTGTAACATATTTTTTATTACAATCTTTTTTAAAAAAAGTTGTTGATAACAAAAGTGATGTAAAAACAATAAAATTTTCTAGCTATAGTTGGAAATAAGCTTAGCATCATGTTGCTGCAACATTTAAATTTCTTACAAAAATATTTTTTTAATTAAACAAAATATTTAATAACAAAAATGGTCTAAAAATAATAAATTTTGCTAGCTACAGTTGAAAATAACCTTAGCAACATGTAGCTGCAACATTTAGTTTTTAGCCTGTAATAAAATTTTATTAAAACAGCAATATATTTGAATAAGAATTAGTCTTAGAAATAAAAAATAAATATGTTTTTTGTTGTTTTTATGAATATTTTGCAACTAAAACTTTAGCAATGCAACATGTTGCTGACTTTTATATAATAAAAACAACCAAAAGAAATTAAAATTATTTTAAAATACTTAAATTTAAATAAAAATTCTCATTATAAACAAAATATGTTGCGGCAACATGAATATTTTACAACTAAAACTTTAGCATAGCAACATGTTGCTGACTTTTATATAATAAAAACATCCAAAAGAAATTAAAATTATTTTAATATACTTAAATTTTTTTTAAATAACTTAAATTAGTTAAAAAAATAAGTAATTTTTTTTTTATAAATTGCTAAATGAATTTCAGCAACATGTTGCAAAACATTTTTTTTATTACGAACTTTTTAAAAAAAGTTGTTAATGACAAAAATGATCTAAAAACAATAAAATTTTCTAGCTAAAGTTGAAAATAACCTTAGCAACATGTTGCTGCAATATTTAAATTTCATGCTAGAATGAAATTTTTATATTAAACAAGATATTTAAAGTTGAAACATATGTCTTTTGATTAAAAATATTATATAAATTATTTTGTTTAAAAAATTTTTCTCTTGGCAACATGTATCCGCAACATTTTTTTTTTTTTTTTTTTTTTGCAAAATTTCATAGTTAACAAACTTTAAATAAAAATATTTTTCTTTTTAGTTTCTTTACTATTATCTAATCATTTTTATTTCTTTAATTTAATCATATTTAATCATAATTTAATTCGTTAAATACTCCCCCTTTTCAAGCTATTCTCCACTAATGACAGCTATAAATTCCTAACACAAATTTAACATATTAAATCAATTAATTATGAGACAAGTACATTTAACTATATATCTGAGAAAAACATTTAAAATTACTTAGCAAAAAATATTTAAATAGATAAATAAAAATTCAACAAAAAAAATCTATTAAAAAATTACTAAGAAACTTATAAGCAACATTCTAAAATGCAAATTACAAAATCAAGTTGTAAATGCTTGAATTACTTCAACAACATTAAACTTTAAACAAAAAATTCAATTCCACAATACAACAACATACAACAAAAAAAACTGCAAATATTGCTTAAAAAAGCAAAAAAGAATTGCAACAACAAAAAATGCAATTGAAAAAAATAAAGAAAGAAAAAAATTTAAAAAACAAAAAAACGGTTTTTCTATATAACCTCCCCCCTCCAGGCCCCTGAAAAAATGTTAAAAAAAAGTAAAACAAAATGTGGCCAACTGGTTTTAACCCAGTTTTATAGTTTTAATGAACACTCTTTTTCCCTCTCTCTTTGACTTTTTCTGTAACTCTTTTCAAGCTCTCTTTTTGCCACTCTTTTTTTATCAATACAACAAGTAAATAAAAATGCAACAAATTGCATTTACTGCTACACTTGTTAGGGTTTTATTTAAGCTTTAAAAAAAAAGATAAAATAAAGTTTTTTATTTATTTATAAAAAAATATAATAAAGCAACAACATGCAACCAAGAATTCCTTAAAAAAGAAAAACTGAATTTATATAAATAATTAGAATGAATTATGAATAATATAAATAATTAGAAAACAATAATCAAAAATCTACTTAAAAAAACTACTTAAATTTTTAGATAAATTTTGTACTTTAAAATTAAAAATTACCAAATATTTTTGCTCCATTTTATAGCTAAAATTTAATTAAAATGTAATACCGCCCCTTGTCTGATAGCGTTTGTTTTTCCTATGTGGATTTGTGAAAATCCACCAGCGTTTGTTCCCACAGTGGGCGCCTTGATGGTCTGTTTGAACCAAGTGGGGCGGCAGAAACGAAACTTCGCAGCAAGTTTAAAATACATCTGTCAGAAAGTCTGCAATGTCTAAAAAGGAATCGTGCCCCATGTCCCTATTCCCATGGTGCCGTGGTGAATCGAGAGCTACTTAGGTTCAAATTAGTCTGGTGAAGACACCGGGAAAGTGGTAAACCCACCAACTGCGTTTCAACAGCTTCTAAATCTGGAAGCAAAAGCAGCGAGGTGCCTCTGAACGTCAAACAAGCACCTCCAAAGCTGCTCAGGACCGCACCGGCAAAGGACCGGTGAAAACCCCTGCTTCGGGAGCTGTTGGCTCGAAATCATCTCCAGCTGCAGTAAACCCAGTGCCTTATGTGAAAACGCAAATGTCGGAGGAGGAGACACAGCTGCAATGACATCATCTCATACGAGCCGTCATCAATAGGAGCGACGTTGACTGCACTATCTCCCACGCAAATTAGGACCTAGTGCGTAAAAAGCTGATAGGAGTGTTCTGGAAAGTTCTAAAGGACCCTCCCCTCAATGCGATGATGCTGGATAGTATCGCACCCGAGCAAAGCTTATGACCTGCTCAAACGAACGATCGGCCCTGCTCCTGAAGCAAGTGATCGCTCTTTTGGAAGGCTTATGGGAAGGCGTTTGACTAGATGTAATCTCTGTTGACAAGATTCCACGTCGGCCTAGAGCCATGGCCCGCATACCGGATGAACCGTCCAAAGTTGAGGAGATTTTAGAACTCATTCGGTTCGGAAACCCTGAGATCTCTACAAGCGATTGAAAGGTGACCATATTCTCCGAATCCGTCATCGTAATGAAGAAGGAATCCCTGCCGTCTCTCCGAGAGAAAAGTAGAAAGATATACTACGGCTTCGAGTCTATCTTTCTACAGGTCTACCGAGGAGACGACAGAGATAAACCGATTTAGGACAGTAATGACCCGACTCTGGAAGCAACGTCATGTGAAGAGACTGAGTTTGTGGCTGAATTTTTTGAACGGGTGGACGAAGACGCCCTCTTGAACGCGGACCAAGATGACGTCAACATCACAATCATCCACAAAAATAACAATGGTGAAGATAACGCAAATTAATCTTCAATAATCTAAAGCAGCTTTGGCTAAAGCACCTCCGGATGGCTGAAGGAGCAAGGATTTTGCACTTGTGCAAATTTTATATGCTACTACACGCTACAGGATCAGGTAAGCTCCGATCTTGTATTGTAGCAAGCAGAAAACTTAGTATCTTCATTCTCTCTGATTTCAGTGACGAAGATACGGTTGCAGAGGCCTAAGAGAAAACTTGTGGTATGTGTAAATTGTCTCCAGCTACATGGCCATGATTACAGCTAACCGCCACCATCAAATGCAAAAGTTCGCGCAATAACCAAGGCGGCAAATGATAAAAACATTCTGCTTGTGTTTGAAGCTGACGCCAACGCCCACTATAAAGACTGGGTAGCTGGTCAACTCACAAATCCTACGTGAATAGGTTTCAAAACCAAATCAGAAATGCGAAACGCAAATTTTGGACAAATTTTTGTAACGGATAGAAAGATCATTCCGAGACAAGTTGCTTACGGAAAATTTTGGCTTCCTCCCCATGTATCAAAAGTTACCTACAGAAACTTTGTGGATGCAGGACAACAAGCCGTCAAGAGACCTTAGATGTCTTAATGGATACGCATTTTCCTGGTATTCTCCCTATAATGGAGTAATCTTTGGTAGATGAGCTGAGAGATGAGAAGATGAGTTAATTGGATCTGGAAAGACTGAATATAATCATTCGACTATTAGCTTCATATGGAGTCTTCTGACCAAGAGGTTCATTATCTCCAATATGGATGCAGTTACCATTTATAGAGTGGCAAATAGAGCACACATTATTTACACTTTTGTGGAACATAGCCATCAATACAATGCCCTTGGAACTAAATTCCTTGAAGTACAAGACTGTCGCTTATGCAGACGATGTTGCGGTGGCTGCATCTGGAAAATTCCCAGATACCATATCACACCGCTTACGAACGGCGCTAGGCTTACTCAGTAAATTAAGTTTAGATAATAGCCTCAGCGTGAATTCAGATAAGAAGGAATTAGTTTTCTTTTCAAGGAGATACAAAATCCCTTCTTTCCCACTCCCCTGCCTAAACCAGATTGAATTAAAGGTGTCGGATAGTGCGAAGTACCTAGGTATCATACTAAGCTCCGAACTACTGGAAAGCACATAGTGCCTTTTGCATACCACTCTCAGCATTACATTTCCACTATAGCTTTGGGTCCAAGATCACATCAAGGTACTTGGCTTCTTTTGAGAATACCATGATGATATCATCAAGACGAAGTAACTTGAAACCCGGAAACTTATATCTACTAATTCGGTCTTTGTAGGATGTATTACTAAACTGTGCTACAGATTAACGTGGGTACCTGCCACAATGGCCAAACCCCACGGTGGTCTTAGCCCCGAGTGAGTGCAATACGCCGATCAGCGACCCCATATGCTTTTACACATACAGGTTGCAACTAAATAATTCGCTTCTTGGCCGACTTATTTCACTTTTCTTTGGCGTGTCACCTTTAAACTCCTGTCACACTCGAGACTGTGTTTTGCTGCTATGCAATAGATAACAGACAATACAATTGAAACAGTAAGCCACTACGTAAACCCCCCTATACAAATAACCTACCAAACGCTGATGACTTGATGTGAAGCCATCAACCCCTGAGGCTGCTGGTTCCCATACTACCTACTTGTAAGTCCTAGGTAAGACCTCAAGCTTGCCAAGACCCAAGAAATTCCAAAATACTGCAAGACCTTGTATAACCCGTCTAACTTACACACCCACTCTAAAACAAAAGCTATTCAAAGTTAAAGAGTTTTTAGGAAGACGGGATTTTCTCTACCACGAATGAGCTATACATCAAGGAGGAACTTCTTCGAGAAGACAATGACAGTAGAATTTCCAAAGCTGATTAGTTCACTAGTCGTGGTGAGAATTTTCATATTATGAGGAGCACAACATCGTTAGCATATGCGACTACTTTAGTGCCTCTGCCTCAGAGAGTTCGAAAAGGAATTTGTTCACAACAAGGTTCCACAAGAGTGGAGATAATACTGCTCCCTGTGAAGTGCTCACGATTTTCCTCAAACTACTAAGACCTAAATTGGAATTAATGGCCCTAGTTTTCAGCATGTTCCAGTCCAGCCCAGTCTCTTAACCGGCGATCGATAAGAATCGACAATATATTCACATTATTGAAGGCGCTCTCTATATAAAGAAAGAATGCCATTACATACCTTTTCCTGTCGGGCGTATCCTCAATCATACCGACCACATCATGCAATACCGTTTCCACTAAGCTGCCTTTTAGGTAGGCATATTGAGCCCTGCAAAAATTCGTCGGTGCGAGAATACCCCTGACATGGGCATCAACTAGTCTTTCCAGAGTTTTCAACAAATAAAATAGGCAAAATATTTTTTCCTAAATTAATAACTAATAATGTACAGCATAATTAATACTTTTATTTTTAAAATTTTTATTTTTTTAATTTTTCAAAATAAAAAAATTTATAAAAATTAAAAAAAAAAAATTTAAAAACTCCAAAATGTTAAAATAATTTTCTTTTATTCAATATGTACACGTGCCAGAAACTCATAGGTAAATCATGGGGACTGAAACCACGCCTGATATATTGGATATACAAGGCAATTGTCAGACCTATACTGGCACATGGAGCCTTGATCTGGTGGACAATAATGGATACGCGCACACACGCGTCATTTATTGAGCGGGTCAACAGAGTAGCTGCACTATGCATATCTGGGGCCCGAAGATCAACTGCAACTGAGGCTATGTGCAGAATACTGGACATGGACCCGCTATGTATATATATTAAAGAACATGCCCTGAGAACACAAGTAAGGCTGGGCCAAACTGGACAACTGATTATTAGAAACTTTGGACACTCAACATTAATTGGTGGATCACAATATATGAATATTGCTACTGACTACTTATCTACTCAAATCGAATGGGATAAGGAGTTAAAAGCGGTCATACCATCAAGGGAAAACTGGGAGATAAATAACCGCAACATTGAAGGCATTGAAGTCTACACTGATGGCTCAAGGAAAGAAAATGGGACAGGTTGTGGTGTTTTCTGTGAAAAATTGGATATTAACTACAGCGCTAGACTTTATGATGCATGTAGTATCTTTCAAGCAGATTTTTTTGCCGTGTATGAGGCAGCCAGACTTATATCTATGAGGCCGATATTTACGAGCGATATCACAATATACATAGATAGTCAAGCTACGATAAAGGCACTCTGTAATAGGAATATTAGATCAAAGGTAGTCAGCCGTTATTACAGGCCATAATGAACTAAGGTATTTCCTGCACAAAATTGGTCTTAGTACAGTGAGTATATGTAGATGGTGTAATGATGCAGAGGAGGATACATTCCACTACCTTTGCCAATGTGTTGCATTATCACTTTACAGATTTAAATGTTTTGATTCCTATTTCTTTCAGAATTTAGAGGAACTGAGAGGAACGAATCCAATGAAGATGCTAAAATTTGTGAAATTAACTGGACTATGTGTACGAAACATTGAGACGCAAATGGATAGAATATAATACTATCAAATGGACTAGCTAGTGAACGTGAAGCAGTGCTGCAATATGATGCTGGTTCTAAATGTGCTAATAAGGAACTTCGAGGATTCACTCTGGATCAACAAATATGGTCTTGTGATTACACACGATTCCGTGTGGTCCTCTCCTAAACCTAACCTAACCTTTATTCAAAATACCTTAAGATAAATTTTTAAGTATTAAAAAATTTTTTTAAAAATATTTATACCAATCTTTTAAATCTTGGTCCCAAGTTGGTTTTATTTAAATTCTTATAATAAATTTATTTCTTGCCTTTTTTAACCACTGTTTTCTTATTTGTTTATTCATATGTTTTTTTTTTTTTATTCCTTAACATTTTTTTTTTTATTGCAATTGACATTTAAAACTTGTTAGTTGCGTTGTGTATACAAGTCAATATTTATGGCTCCATTGAAATTGTTGTCTTATGACGTTAGAAACTGCAAACCAACCATATCTTTATAAAGTTGATTTAACAACAACAAAAAATTTCTTGACACCTTTTTTTTTTTGCAAAAATGTTAATAAATATTCCAGTAGTTGTTCAAGTAATGCCGTTAGATCGAAATATAAAAAAAAACTTCGCTCAGGGTTGTTTAAGCTAAAGCAGATTTTTATAACAATATTATTTGAATATGTTTTTTATTGAAGAACAAAAATTAAAACAGGTTTTTGATATGGAAGTATTTTAATGTTTAATAAGAAAAAAAAATAGTAAATTAAATGGTTTTTAATTTATTAAATAAATTTTTAATTATTAAAAAAAATAATAAAAAAAAAAAATCAAGAAAAAATTTAAAATTAAACAAAAGACTTAAGCAACAAACCTTAACTAAAAGGTAAACATTAGAAATAAAATAAAAGACTTGAACAACAAAATTGGAATAAATTTTTTATAATAAAAAAAAAGAGAGCAATAGAAGCAAAGAGCGAGAAAGGAATATGATTTAAAATACAAAAAAAATAATTGCATTTTAAGAAATTTTTCAAAAAAAATTAAACATTTTTTAATAATTTTATTTGTTAAAAAGCAATCAACCATTTTCTTATTTAATTTTTAAAATTTTTTTTTTTTCATCTTAAAAATTATTTTTACCATTACTTTGTTATAAAAAACCATCGTTAACAATTTAGCTGTTTATAAACAATTATTAAGATGCTTTACAATGTTAATAATACCTTTAGTTTGCCACAAAAAAATAAATTAAAAAAAAACAATTTAAACTTAACTAACGTAAGATAAAAATCTTTTATACTAAGACGTGCAACATTTGTTAAGGCTTAATTTTCAATTCGTTTTTTTCTTATTTTTTTTATAAGACTATTTTTTTTAATTTGCTTTTTTTTCCCAACTGACCCAGTTTAAAGCAAGTGTAACGAATTGCCCAACATTTAAGCACGTTAAAGCGTTAAAAAAAAAAAAAAACAAAAAAAAATAACAATTTTCATTTAAATAATAAAATTATGAAAGAAATCTTGGAAGACACTTGTTTGAATTTTTCATAAACTTAAAGGCAAAAAATTATACAAAATTATGGTAATTTTGTTATAAAAAAATATAACGAAAATATATTATTTTCATAAAAAAATCCTCAAATTAAAAAAAATAAAAATTTCTCAAAAAAAAAATTAAAAAAAAAAAAAAAAAAAAATATTTAATTTATAAAAAGTTAAAATATTTTTAAAGAATTTAATAGACCATTTATTAAACTATTAAATAAAGCAAAAGTTAAATCAATATTTTTATAAATTTATTTTTAATAATTTTTTTTTTCAGTTTTTTATTTTTTTAAAAAAGTCCTCAAATAATTAAAAAAAAATTTATTAAAAATTAAAGAAAGCCAAAATAATTTTCTTTAAAATAATAGCTAATATCCTAAGCTACTAAATAATTTTAATTTAAACTAAAAATATTCATTTTATTATTTGAATTTTTCTTCAAACTTCCATTTTTTATTTTTTTTTTTTTTTTAACACAAAAAAAAAAGATGAAAATTTTTTTAAAAATTTAAAAAAAAAATATAAAAATTTAAAAAGTGGTAAATATTTTTACAATATTTAATACCCCATTTTATGGGCTTTAAGAAAATTATAAATATAAATTTCTATCTTAATATATATATTTTTAAAACCTTCTCAAACTTGACTTATTTTTGCATCAAACCAACTAGAATTTGTTAAACAAATGTTGACATATTTTTATAAAAATGTTTGTTATAAATAAAAAAATAGCAAAATATATTTTCCCAATTTAATTAACAACAATTCAAACTATTAAATACTATTAAAACTAAATAAAAATATCAATACCATTATTTTTTAATATTGTCTAAAAAAAAAAAAAAAAAAACACAAAAAAAAATAATTTTTTAAATTAAAATAAAAATATAAAAAATTAAAAAGTGGTAAATATTTGTTTAGTTTTTAATAGACCTTTTTAAGGGCTTTAAGATAATTATAAATTTAAATCTCTGCCTTAATATATATTTATTTAAAACGCTCTCAAACTTGACCTCATTTTCAATCTAACCCTCAAACACTTTTCAACAAGTGTTGACACATTTTTCTAAAAATAATAGTTAAAATAAAAAAAATGGCTAAATATTTTGGCCGGTTTTTAAAAACAACACTTTAAGCTATTAAATACGATAAAAATCAAATGAAAATTTGAATACCATTATTTTAAAATTTTCCTACAAAATCTAAAATTTTTTGCTAAAAGACAAAAGAGGAACTTGTTTAACAACCCAGATGGAAATTGTGTCTTGAAGACAGTTGCATAAGTGACTCATTACTGTAAAACTCATTAGGTGATGACATTCATATGGGATGACTACAAGACGTTTCAAAACAAATCTGTTAAACTTATTTGAGAGGTAATGCACTAAAATAATATATATAATATAATACCCTACACCATTGTGCATATTATAATTCTGAGAGGGGTCTTTTATTAGACTTGTAGCCAATTGTGAACTAATATTTATATCAAGTGTTAAATGAAACATACGAATACCGAATATTACATCGAAGACATTTGTATGGGGCTGTATGGGGGCTAAGTGAAATAATGGACCCATGGCAACCAATTTCTATAGACGTCGTCTCTGGACTATAAGAAACCTGTGTGCCAAATTTCAGTTTGTTTACAAGGTTTATATGAACGGAGAGACGGTCAGACGGACGGACATCGTTAAATCGACTCAGAAAGTGATTCTAAGTCGATTGGTATAAACTAAGGTGGGTCTTAGATCAATATTTTTGGGTGTTACAAACATCAGCACAAAACATTAAAATCTTGAAATATTTGAAGCAATTTTCGGGATACTTGTTTATTTGTAATTTTATTTGTCATGCTGTATTTTGTATGGGCACAAATGACAAAGTTAGCTGTGATTCTGGCGCATTATGAAATTGTCTCATAAGACATCTTAAATAAATTTCCAACTGGGAAGGTTTTAAAATATAAAAGAAGTAGTAATTTCTACTAATATATTTTTTTAAATGCCACTTTACTTGGCTAATTTTTCCTATTAAACTAAGAATTATTTTTTAAAAAGTTTTGTGACATATTTTTATAAAAATAAGAAATGGCAAAATGACAAAATTTAGATTTTTTCTTAATATTCTATTTGTCTTAAGCTAATGACAAATTATTACTTCTGTTTAAAAAAATGTGTCTCTTTTGATTTAATAATTCACAAAACAATTCTGTTTTAAACAATAATTTGCGACCTTTTGTTCTTTTTTTTCTTGCCTTCCAACAGGTTTGTGTTTTAAGTCTTTTGTTTTATTTTTTATTTTTTTGTTTTTTTTTTTTTTGGTGAAACAAATTTTTTACGCCAACACAAAAAAATTTGTTTTTGGAAATATGTTACACTTTTAGTTTCTGTAGGAGATTATTTTCGTATTATTTAGCATAAAATAAAACCAGAATTTTGAAAGTAAATTTAAAAGGAATTTAAATAAAATACAACTGTTTATTGGGGTATCTATATAGAATGATATAAGAGTCTTTTCTAAAGTCCTTCTAACTGTATGTCTGTCTGTCTATCTGTCCGTCCGTCTGTCTATCTGCCCGTCCATCTGTCTGACCGCCTATATACTTAATTTAAAGCCAAAAATAAAAAAAGGAAACTTAAGCAAAAAATGTTTATTTGGGCATCTATATATAGAATCTTATTAGTATAAAGTTCGTACTATTATCCATCTGTCAGTCCATCTATTTTTCCGTCTGTCTATCCACCTGACTGTCCGTCTGTCTGTCCGTCCATCTGTCTGCCCGCCTATATACTTAAATGAAAACTAAAAATAAAAAAAGGGAACTTAAACAAAAAAAGTTTATTTGGACATCTATATAGAATCATATATAATCGTTGTATTATTCGTCTTTCAGTCCATCTATCTTTCCGTCTGTCTGTTTGTCTATCCGCCTATATGTCTGTCCGTCTGCCTGTCCATCTACCTGTCCATCTATATGTCTGTCCGTCTGTCCGCCTGTCCGCCTATAGAATTTAAAACAAAAAATAGAGCAACAATTAAAACGTTTTTGAAACTAATTTGAATCTTTTTAAAGATATATGAATGATGTTAGTTTAAAGCTAATTTGAAAGTAAAGATCAATTTTGACGCTTAAATGTTTCAATATAAGCCCTCACTAGCTCCAGGTAGACTTAAAAGTCGTGTCTCTCACTTGCTCTAGCTACACTAAAAAAAGTCCACCTCTCGATAGCTCCAGCTAGACTAAAAAAGTCTGCCTCTCGCTAGATCAAGGTAGACTAGCGAGTCTGCCTGTCGCTAGCTCCAGCTAGACTAAAAAAGTCTGTCTATTGCTAGCTCTAGCTAGACTAAACTGTAACTGATAAGAATTTAAAAAAAAAAATAAAAAGACATTTAAAACAAAACTTAAATATCAGTTTGTTTTGTAAATTATTATTATTATTTTTTTCTTTGTGCATTAAATTTATAGCCCCTATGATTTGAAGCTGGTTTTGTTCAAATTAAAACCCAACGATTGGAGCTAATTTAAGTCAAATTTAATTCATTATAAAAACAACGTAAAGTCATAGGTTTGAAGTTTATTTGAAGCTTATTTTGAACAATATAAAGTCCTTAGTTTGAAGTTGATTGGGTTTAAAATAAAATCCTAAAAATGAAGCTAATTTGAAGCCAATTTGTATCAATAAAAAGATCTTTAAATGCAGTTAATTTAAACCAATATAAAGGACAAAAATTAAAGTTATTAAGAAGCTGATTTGATTCAATAGCAAATCTTATGCTTGCAACTAATATGAATCCATATAAAGTGTTATGATTGAAGCTAATTTGAGTCAAATTTAATTTAATTTAATAAAAAAAAACCTACAATTGTAGCAAACTTTAGGTCAATTTGGTTCAATATAAAAGACCTTTGACTGAAGCTAAATTGGAGCTGATTTGGTACAGTTTAAAACCCTATAATTGAAGTAAATTTGAAAATGATTTTATTTAGTATGAAACCATTTAAATCCAATTTTATATAAAGATGATGGAAGCAAATTTTAAGCAGATTTGGTTCTATATAAAAACCTTTAAATTGAAGACATTTTGTAAATAATTTGATTCAATATAAAGCCCACGATTGAAGCTAATTTGAGTCCAATTTAATTTAATATAAAAACCTATGATTACAGCAGATTGAAGCTAATTTGATGCAATATAAAGTCCTTCGATTATAACTAAATTGAAGCTTATTTTGTTCAGTATAAAACTCTACGACTGAAAGTAATTTAAATCCAATTTAATTTAATATAATAAAAAGCCCTTCGATTAAAGCTAAATTGAGTCAAATAAATTGTAATACAAGACCTGCACAAAGTCTTGTGTTTGAAGCTATTTGAATCAAATTTAATCAAACCTATGAATGAAGCAAATTTAAAGTTGATGTGATTTTATATAAAGATCTTCAAATTGAGACTAAATTGAAGCTAGTTTGTTTGAATATAAAACCTTACAATTGAAGGCAATTTGAATCAAATTTGAAGCTGATTTGATTCGATTGAAGCTAATTTGTGATAAATTGATTTTAATATAAAGATTTACGATTGAAGCAGATTTTAGTTAAATATAAAGAACTTCAAAGTGATCTATTTCATTATAAAACACTGCAGCTAATTAGAGTCAAATTTTATCTAATATTATGACCTACGATTGAAGTAAATTTGCAGATGATTTCGTTTAATATAAAGTCTTGTTTTTGAAGCTAATTTTAAGCTGATTTGTTTGTATATAAAGACCTTCAAATTGAGGCTAATTTGAAGCCAATTTATTTCATTATTAAATCCTACGATTGACGTAAATTTGAAGCTGATTTGATTCAACATAAAGTCTTTCGACTGAAGCTTATTTGAGACAAATTTAATTTTATATAACGACATACGATTGTAGCTAATTTGAGTCAAATTTTATTTAATATTAAAACCTACGATTGACACAAATTTGAAGCTGATTTGATTCAACATAAAGTACTTCGATTGAAGCTAATTTGAGACAAATTTAGTTGAATATAAAGACCTACGATTGCAGCAGATTTTGGTTAAATATAAAGAACTAAAAACTGGAGCTAATTTGAAGCTGATTTGGTACAATATAAAATCCTATGATTGAAGCTGAAACAAATTTTATTTAATATTAAAACCCACCTAAATACCTTTAATTGAAGTTAATTTGATGCTAATATCGATCAATATAAAGGCAATAGAAGGAAGATAATTTGAAGCGGATTTTGTTCAATATAAGGGCTTTATATTAGAGCTAATTTCTTTCAGTATAAAGATCTTCGACTGAAGTAAATTTGAAGCTGATTTGTTTTAATATAAAATCTTGTTATTGAAGCTAATTTGAAGCCTGATTTGGTTCAACTGAAGGTTTCTTGTACCAATATAATGACAGTTAGAGTTAATTTTGAGCTGATTTGAGCAACAAAAAGCCCTACGATTGAGGCTTATTTGGATCATAATCTATATAAAATCCTATGACTGAAGCTAATTTGATTTGCTTCAATACAAAGACCTTCAAATTAAATCTTTTTTGAAGCTGATTTGTTTCAATATAAAACCCTACGATTGAAGCCAGTTTGAGTCAAATTTTATTTAATATTAAGACCTACGATTGAAGCAAATTTTAAGCTGATTTGATTTAACATAAAGTTCTTCGATTGAAGCTAATTTTAATAAAATTTTATTCAACTTAAAGAGCCACGATTAAAGCAATTTTGAAGCTGATTTGTTTCAATATAATGACCTTTAATTAAAGCTAATTTTAAACTGATTTGGTTACATTTAAAGACCTTTGATTGAAGCTAATTTGATGCTAATTACGATCAATATAAAGACCATAGAATGAAGATAATTTGAAGCTGATTTTGTTTGATATAAAGGCTTATAATTAGAGCTAATTTCTTTCAGTTTAAGGACCTTCGATTGAAGTCAATTTCAAACTGAGTCGCCTCAATATAAAGACCCTAAATTGAAGCTTATTTGAAATTGGTTTATTTCTAAATAAACCTCTACGATTAAATTTAATTTGAACTTGATATGAAGCCGATTTGTAGCTACCATTAAAGCTAATTTGTTTCAATATAAACCTCTATATTTGAAGCTGATTTCAAGCTAATTTGCTTCATCATATAGATCATAGATTGCAACCAAATTTGAAGCTAATTTGAAACCACATAATTACAATTTATGACTTTTTTAGTTTAAGTCTTTCAAATTCCCCTTATTTTTTTCTTTGGCTACCATCGAAATTCTTCATCTAAAAAAGTTCATTAAACTTTTTCAAAAAATTTGTTCAAACAAACAAAACAACCGTTTAAATTTTTTTCTTTCTTGCTTAGTGTCATAACTTCTGATTTTTATATGTTTAATAATATAATAACAGAATTGTGCTCTTAATAATAACGTGTGAATTTTTATTTCTTTTACTTAAAACAAGTAAGACAGACGGACAGACAAGCAAACAGAAACAATTTTTTTTCAAAAGGTGCCAAAGCCGGTGTCGTTGCTAAAGAAGACGATCATAATGTAGTTGATAATGTTTTACACACCGAAAAAAACTACCTGTAACCGTAATACTTAAAAAAGAAATACCTTAAAGAACTTAAAACCACAAAAAAACGGTCTTAAAATGAAAGCAAAAAGAAAGGAAGCAAAAAAGAAGAAACAAGAAATATTACTAAATTATTAAAAATATACGGTTACATTAAGTTTGATACTTTTAAAACATATTCTTTAAACAAAAACTAAAAGTTCACACCACAAAAATGTATTTAAAATTAAAGCAAAAGTCTGTCTTGAAAATAGTGCAAAAATTGTAACTCTTATAAAAACAAAATGGAAAGGAAATTAAAACACCATAACTCCATAAATCATTAAGTTCATTTAAGTTTACCTTTAATTATACTCATTTTTCTAAAAAAAAAGAATTTTTCTAGAAAAAAATTCCCTTTAAAACAAAGATATTTTTCAAAATCTAAGGGGAAGATTTTAAAAAATTTTTTATAAAGGAAATTATTAAGTATTATAAATTAATTCATGTATTTATAACTGAGAGAAAAATAAAATACTGTATTGTTTTAAAAATTGTTCAACGTTCTGCTTCGTTAACCAACCAACCATTGAAATCTTTTTATTTTAACAAGAAATTGTTGGATTGTATCTTTCGCGGTTTTTGAGTTTTGTGGGTAAATTATAATACAAAATAAATAAAATTGAAATTAAAACAAATATTTATTAAGTTAACAAGCAATGTCAAGGTTAAGCCGGCTTTTTGATTAAGAAAATATTAAACTCTTCATAAAAAAAACTAAATAAATTACAAGGATTTTAAGAAAATTTGAAGATAGTTTGAAGCTCATTTGAAGCGAATTTGAAGCTCATAAGGACCAAAGATTAAACATAACTTGAAGTCGATTTCATTTAATATAAAGAGACCTAGTTAAGGCCAATTTTCCTCAAAAATAAAGATTCCTGATTGAAGGTAATTTCAAGCTAATTTTAATCAATATAAAGACCTACGTATTGAAGCAAACTTGAGCTAATATGGTTCAATATATAGACCTATTCAAGTTAATTTGAAGCTAATAAATTTCAACATAAAAACCTAGGATTAAACTAAAGTAAAAGACTGCAATTGCAGTTTATTTGATGTCTTTTTAGTTCAACATAAAAATCTACGTCTTAAGATAAATGTAACTAAATTTTTCTCACATAAACATTTAAGATTAAAGCAAAAGATACAAATATACTTTTTAATTTTATTAAAAAAAACCAGCAGAAATTTATAAAAATTCGTAAGAAACCAAAATAAATGCATTTAAAGCTATTTATTTATGAATTTCACTTAAAAGATACAAATGTATCTAAGAGATACTTTTTTAAAATCATCAAAAATATAAAAGAAATTACTACAATATTAAAACAAACATATCAAAAATAATTTTACAAAGATTTAATTAGATTTTCACATAAAAGATAAAAATTTATCTAAAAGATACTTTTGAAAAATTTCCAAAATTAAGTAAAAATTAATCAAAATACATAATAAATATAAATAAAACCAAATAATAGAATTCATAAAGAGTTACAAACCAAAAGATACAAATGTATCTTTAAGATACTTTTTCAAAATTTTCTAAAAACATGCAAAAATCAATAAAGATTCATAATAAACAGAGACAAATTAATTTTAGTTTATTTATAATGGATTTTTTCAGAAAAGATACAAATGTAGCTACAAGATACTTTTTGGAAAATTTCTAAAATCCATTAAAAATTAATCTAAATTCATAATAAACATAAATAAAAATATTTTATAGCATTTCTTATCAATTTCAACCTAAAAGATACAAATGTATCTTTAAGATACTTTTCAAAATCTTTCAAAAATTCATTTTAGGGCATTTATAAATGATTTTTGACAAAATGATATAATGAAAAATTTCCAAATTTCAGTAAAAATTAATAAAAATACATAATAAATGTAAATAAAAGCATATTATTAGATTTATAATGAGTTTCAACCCAAAAAATACAAATGTACCTTTAAGATACTTTTCAAATTTTTCAAAAAACATGCAAAAATTAATAAAGATTCATAATAAGCATAAATAAATTCATTTTAGGTTAATTATAATGGATTTTTGCAAAAAAGATACAAATTTATCTACAAGAAAATCCATTAAAAATTTCTGAAATCCATTAAAAATTAATCTAAATTCATAATAAACATAAATAAAAACATTTTATAGCATTTCTAAAGAATTTCAACTTAAAAGATGCAAATGTATCTTTAAGATACTTTTTCAAATTTTTCAAAAAACATGCAAAAATTAATAAAGATTCATAATAAACATAAACAAATCCATTTTAGCAGTTTTATAATGAATTTTCTCCTAAAAGATACAAATGTATCTACAAGATACTTTATTAAAATTTTCCTAATCCATCGAAAACTAATCAAAATACATAATAAACATAAATAAAACCATTTTATGGCATTTCTAATGAGTTTCAGCCTAAAAGATACAAATGTATCTTTGAGATGCTTTTATAAATTTTTCAAAAAACTTGTAAAAATTAATAAAAAAAAAATACATACTTAACGCAAATAAAAACACTTTAAACTATTTTTAACAGATTTTCGCAAAAAAGATACAAATGTATCTACAAGATACTTTTTCAAAATTAATTAAAATCTCTTAAATATATAAAAAAATACATTTTAAGCTATTTTTTTAAACAATTTCATGTCAAAGATACAAATGTATCTTAAAGATACTTTTTACAAATTTTCCAAAAACTAGTACAATTTGATAAAGATTTATTATAAATATAAATAATCATATTTGAAATTATTTTAATCACAATTTCACCTAAAAGATACAAATGTATCTTAAAGACACTTTTTAAAAATTTTCCAAAAACTAGCAAATTTATAAAAATTTATCGTGAATATATATCGTAAATGTAAATAAAAGCGTTTCAAGTAATTTTAAACGAAATTTTACCAAAAAGATACAAATGTATCTTAAAGATACTTCTTAAAAATTTCCCAGATTTCGCACAAATTAATAAAAATTTAATTTAAATATAAATGAAACCATTTTAAATCATTTTTAATGCAATTTCACCTAAAAGATATAAATGTATCTTAAAGATACTCGAAATTTAACAGAAATTTTAAAAAACCTATAGCAAACATAATTAAAAACATTTGAAGTAATTTCTCATGAAATTTCTGCTAAAAGATACATTTGTATCTTAAAGATACTTTTTGAAAATTTCCAAAAACTAACACAAATGCATAAAAAATTATTATAAATATAAATATTCATAATTGAAATTATTTGAAATAGAATTTCATGTAAAAGATACAAAAGTATCTTAATGATATTTATGGAAAACTTTCAAAATTCTTGCAAAATTTAATTAAAATTTATAATAAATACAAATGAAAGCATTTTAAGTAATTTTTAATGCAATTTAAGTAAAAAGATACAAATGTATCTTAAAAATACTTTTTAAAAATTTTCCAAAATCCAGCAAAAATTATATAAAATCCATAGTAAACACAAATTAAAGCATTTTATGCCATTTCTAATGCAATTTCTCCTTATAGATACAAATTAACCTTAAAGATACTTTTTAAAAATTCTCCAAAAACTAACACAAATTAATAAAAATTCATAATAAAAACAAATAAAAGTATTTCAAGTCAATTCTAATGCAATTTTATCTGAAAGATACAAATGTATTTTAAAGATACTTTTCAAAAATTTTCCAAAATTCACCAGAAATTACTTAAAATATATAAAAATTATAAAAAAAAGTATTTTATGTCATTTCTCGTGTAATTTCTCCTAAAAGATACATTTGTATCTTTAAGATACTTTTTTTAAATTTCCAAGAATTTGCAAAAATTAGTAAAAATTTTCAAGAAATAGAAATAATCACATTTGAAGTTATTTATAATACATTTTCACCTCAAAGATACAAATGTATCTTAAAGATACTTTTTGAAAAATTGTCAAAATTTAACAGAAATTTATAAAATATCTATAGAAAATATAAATTAAAGCATTTTAAGCAACTTCTCATAAAATTTCAACTAAAAGATACAAATGTATCTTAAAGATATTTTTTCAAAATTTTCCAAAATTAGTAAAAATTTACAATAGGCACAAATAATAACATTTGAAGTTATTTATAATACGATATCATCTAAAAGATACATTTCTATGTTAAAGATACTTTTTTAAAAATTGTCAAATTTAACAGAAATTTAAAAAAAAAGAAAAAAATCTATTATATACATAAATTAAAGCATTTTAAGTCATTTCTCATAAAATTTCACCTAAAAGATACATTTGTATCTTAAAGATACTTTTTGAAAAATTGTCAAAAATATCACAAAATTAATTAAAATTCAATTTATTCTTAATAAAATAATTTTTTTAAGACAAAAATTTATTATTTTCACACTATAGATACAATTTCATTTAACACTTTTATTCAAAATGATTCACTTTTAATTCTAAATGTCATTTAAACCAAATTTGTCTTGAAGAAGTGATTGTCATTTAACCATTTAAGGTCAGGTCACTTTAACTCTTTTTTTATTATTTTTGGTATTTATTAAATATTTTATATTCTATTAAATTTCAAAATCTTATGACTCATATTTTTTTATTTAAACAAATAAATTGAAAAAGAAACCTGTTTCTGTTTTACATAACTTAATTTACGAAGCAATAAAAATACAAAGTTTTTTGCTTTAAACAAAAAATTCTCAACAAAATATAAATAAAAAAAATTAATTTGTTTCAATTTCATGACGAAATCTTATGAATACTAAATATGTAGCTACAACAAAATACTTAATATATGACAATCATTTTAAATGAAATGAAATCATTTGGGATAGAGATAAATTTAAATAAAAATAAAATAAAAATAGAAACTTACCAGTAATTTCTTGTGATAATAATTTTATAAAAATTTGTTAAATTCCTTAAAGATTTTAAAGCTTAAAAGGGCAAGAAGTTTTGGCCATTATAATCTGGAAACAATATCGGCAGCTATTGAGTTTGACTCGTTTTTGTTTTAAGACACTTTATTTCCGTTTATTAATATTTAAAGTCTGGTTATAATTTTCAATATTTTTTTACTCTTTTATTTCTTTATAAAATTTTTAAAGCTCAAATACTCAATAATCTTGCTATTGGCTTTCAATACACTTGTTCACTTGTTTCTGTAATAAGACAAAGATTTTATATTTTTATTTTAACCAAAATTAAAATTTATTATTTTTATAAGGTTTCTTTTTTGAAACCTATTGAAATTTTATATTGAGTTATTAATTTTAAGGCTAAATTAATAGGAGTATTAAGACTAAACACACACTTTTATTATTATTTTTGAAAACTTTATTTATTACTTTATAATTAATTTAAATTTCAAACACTTTTAACCATATTTTCCTTTAAAAGATACAAAAATATCTCAAAGATTTCTTCTTTTAAAACAAGTGAAATTATTATTTTTTTTTTTATAAAATATTTTAAAACATTATTTATACATTGTCATTTAAAATAAATATTATTATTATTATTATTACTATTTTTCTCGTTTTAAAAAATTTTTTTGTGAAAGTGGTTAAACTGCACAAAAAAAATAAACAATTTTCTAGCAAAAATACCAGAAAAATTATTTTTGTATCTATTTTTTAGTGGTTGGCTTTATTTCCGTGTTAACCAAACATCTAAAGAGGTTTTCTTTACATTTTGCAGCAAATAAAAATAAAAATTAACTAGCAAATCAGCCAAACAATATTAGAAATTCGATGGATGGATAGATGGTTGGTAGTTTAACAAACAAGTTTTTCTTTGGGAAAGAAAAATGTTAATTTTTTTTAGCTTAATTTGCAAAATGTGAAAGAAGTAAGAAAAAAATTTCAGGAAAATAAAAAAGAAAAGTTGCTAAATATATAAAAAAAAAATTGAAACTAAAAGTTGTTAAATTAAAAATAATGAAAAAGAAAAGTAAAATTTTTGCAAATTTCACGAAGAGTTTCTTAAAAGAGAGAAAAAAAATGTATCTAAAAAATGCAAAAAAGGATCTAAAGATACTTTTAAAACTAAAAAATTAAAAAAAATTGTAACAAATTTAGTAAATAATCAAAAAAAGTTACAGATTTCAACATTTTAATTGATTTATATAAAAAAGATACAAAACTATCTCAAAAATACTTTTTCAAAATTTAACAAAAAATAGCAGAATTTTATAAAAACCTAAAAGAAACTAAAATAAAAGCATTTTAATAAATTTCTAAGCAATTTTCCTGCAAAAGATACAAAAGTATCTTAAAGATAATTTTTGAAAATTTACGAAAAATTTCAAAAATTAATAAACGTCCATTAGAAATTAAAATAAAGACCATTTTAAGACATTTTTAATCCATTTACTGGCAAAAGATAAAAAAGTATCTTAAAGATAATTTTTCAAAATTTAACAAAAAATAACAGAATTTTATCAAAATCCATAGAAAACTAAAATAAAAACATTTTAAAACATTTTTAATCCATTTTCAGGCAAAAAATACAAAAGTATCTTCAATATACTTTTTAGAAATTAAGAGAAAAAGAACAGAAATTAATAAAATTCCACAAGAAAATAAAATATAAACATTTTAAGGTATTTTTAATCCATTTTCTGGCAAAAGATACAAAAGTATCTTAAAGATACTTTTTTAAAATTTACGAAAAATTTCAAAAATGAATAAACATCCCAAAAAAATCTATAATAAAAACCTTTATAAGTCATTACTGACTCATTTTCTTGCAAAATATACAAAATTATATTGAAGATACTTAAACAATTTGGCAACAAATAACAAAAATTAATAAAACTTTACAAGAAACTGAAATATAAACATGTTAAAGCACTTTTTAACCGTTTTCCTACAAAAGATACAAAAGTATCTTAAAGATACTTTTTAAAAATTTATATAAAAATAACAGAAATTCATAAAGGTCCTTAAAAAGCTGAAATAAAAGCAATTTAAGGTATTTTTAATAGATTTTATTGCAAAAGATACAAAAGTATCTTAAAGATACTTTTTACATATTTAGAGAAAAATAACAGAAATTAATAAAAGACCTTAAGAAACTGAAATAAAAGCAATTTAATGCTTTTTTAATGGATTTCCTTGTAAAAGATACAAAAGTATCTCAAAGATACTTTTTAAAAGTTTAGAAAAAAAGTAACAGAAATTAATAAAAATCCACAAGAAACTAAAGTAAAAAACATTTGAAGGCATTTTAAATTAATTTTCTTGAAAAAGATACGAAAGTATCTAAAAGATACTTTTTTGAAAATTTAGAGAAAATTAACAGAAATTAATAAAACTTCATAAGAAACTGAATTAAAAGCAATTTAAAACATTTTAAATAAATTTTCTTGCAAAAGATAAAAAAGTATTTAAAAAATACTTTTTGACAATAAATAAAAATTAATAGAATTTCTCAAGAAACTAAAATGAAAACATTTTAAGGCATTTTTAGTGCATTTTTTGCTAAAGATACATATATATCTTAAAGGTACATTTTACAAACTCTGAGAAAATTAAAAAAAAAGTCAATAAAAATCTATAAGAGACTAAAATAATAACAATTTAAGATATTTCCTGCAAAAGATACAAAAGTATCTTATAGATACTTTTAAAAAAATTATAGAAAATTTACAGAAATTAATAAAAATTCTTTGAAAACTAAAATAAAAACCTTTCAAGATATTTTTATTACATTGAGATGCAATAGATACAAATATATCTGAAAGATACTTTTAAAAAATTTTCCAATACGAACAAGAAAAAACAAAATTTTATAATAAAACAATACAAATACAATTTATAGTATTTTTTATACAATTTCTTACTAAAGATACAACTGTATCTCAGAGATACTTTCTAAAAATCATTTAAAATTTTAGAAAACATAACTTAAATTCATAATAAACTGAAACTTAAACATTTTAGAGCATTTTAAATTAAATTTCTTGTAAAAGATACCAATGTATCTTAAAGATACTTTTTGAAAAATATTAAAAAATCTAAAAAAAATAAATGAAATTCATTATAAACTAAAATAATTGTTATTTAAAGCATTTTTATACATTTTCTTACCAAAGATACAAATGTATCTCAGAAATATTTTTTGAAAATCTTTTAAAATTTTAGAAAACATAACTTAAAATCATAATAAACTCAAAAAAAATGTATTTCAAGGCATTTTTAATAAATTTTCTTGTAAAAGACACAAATGTATCTCATGGATACCTTTTAAAATTTTTACAAATCTAGTAAAAAAAATTAACAAAATTTCATAATAAAGTGAAATCAATAAAATTTAAGCTAGTTTTAATCGAATTTCTAGCAAAAGATACAAAATTATCTTTAAGATACTTTTGTATCTTTTATTATTTTTTCTCTAAATCATTAAACGAAAAATATTTTTACTTATATTTCTCATTTGAAATCATTAATGGTAAAGATTTTTGTAAAAAAATTAATTTTAAGATAATTTATCTTTAAGATACTTTTGTATCTTTTAATATTTTTTTGTTTTTAATCATAAAAAATACATATTTATAACTTATATTTCTCATTCAAAATTATTAATTGTAAAGAATTTTATCAATAATTTCATTTTAAGAAAATTTATCTTTAAGATACTTTTATTTCTTTTAGCATTTTTTTTCTTAATCATTAAAAAAAAATATTTTTTTTCTTATATTTCTTATTTAAAATCATTAATGGTAAAGATTTTTGTTGAAAATTTAATTTTCCAAAATGTATCTTTAAGATAATTTTGTATCTTTTCCTAGATTTACACATTTTATCAATAAAATATTTATAATTTTTGTTATTTTTATTTAAATATTATTTTTTTGCCATTTTTTATTGAAAATTTTCAGTTTTGAAAAATGTATCTTAAAGATACTTTTGTATCTTTTTGTAATCCTTTACTTTAAATCACGAAAATATATATTATTTCTTATATTTTTATTTTTAAAACACAATTTATAAAGATTTTTGAGTATAATTTTCAGTTTTGAAAAATGTATCTAAGAGATAGTTTTGTATCTTTTTGTGTGAATGCACTTTAAATCATAAAAAATGTATTCTTTTTTATATTTATATTTTTAAAACATAATTTATAAAGATCTTTGAGCAAAATTTTTAGTTTTGAAATATGCATCTAAGAGATACTTTTGTATCTATTTGTATTCCTTTACTTTAAGTCATAAAAAATATATTCTTTCTTATATTTATATTTTTAAAACACAATTTATATAGATTTTTGAGTAAAATTTTCAGTTTTGAAAAATGTATCTAAGAGATAGTTTTGTATCTATTTGTATTCCTTTACTTTAAGTCATAAAAAATATATTCTTTCTTATATTTTTAATTTTATATCACAATATTTAAAGATTTGTGAGTAAAATTTTCAGTTTTGAAAAATGTATCTTAAAGATACTTTTGTATCTTTTTGTATTAATGCACTTTAAATCACAAAAAATATATTCTTTCTTATATTTTTATTTTTAGAACACAATTTATAAAGATTTTTTAGTAAAATTTTCAGTTTCGAAAATGTATCTAAGAGATACTTTTGTATCTTTTTGTGTTAATGCACAGAAAATATTGTATCTTGTGTTTTAAATTTAAAATCACAATTATTAAAGATTTTTGAATTTTTAAAAGTTTTTAAAAATTATCTTTGAGATACTTTTGTATCTTTAACCATTTGTTCTCATTTTTTTCAGGAAAATTTTTATAATTTGAGTTATATAAACTTAAAAACAATTTTTTATACACATTTAATAGTTTTCTTAAATATTTTAATGGAAAATTTAGTTTAAGAAAATTTATCTTTATTATCTTTTTGTAACTTTAGGTTTTTTCCACTTTAAAACACATTTTTTCTTTATTTTTGATTTTTTTATTAGTATTTGTTTTTAATTAAATTAAAGTAAATTTTTATTTTTTTAATATTATTTTTCTGATTTGTTTAATTTTTTTATAAAATTGATTTAAATTTTTTAATTTAATTTTTTTTTTTTAATTTATTTAAATCTATTTTTAATATTATTTTTCAGTTTTTTTGTAGAATTATTTTTTTTTAATTTTTTATAAAATTTATTTAATTTTTAAAATTAATTTTTATTTAATTTCACACAAAATTTTTTTAAATTAATTTTATTTTTTCTTCTTGAACTTTTTACTTTACTTCAATTATTTTATAGATATTTAATTAAAATTTATTTAAATTAATTTTTTTCAATTATTTTTCCAACTATTTTTTCTTCCTCGATTTTTATATCTATTTCCCTTCAAAGTTTAGACGTTAATGAACCTTTTGTCTTCATTTAATTTTATCATCAAACCAACATAAAATCTATTTTATTTTTTATGCACTTTAATTGATTAGCAATCAATAAAAAAAAAAACTCAAAAGAAAAATGTATTTTTAATTTTTAAGACGTTCGAGAAAAAACATAAAAATAAAAGGAATTCCTTTAAAGTTCCGGGTTTTGAAAAAAAAGAAAAAAAGACACAACAAATATACAAACAAAAACAACAATAAAAATCAATTTTTAAAGTTTAATGTTAAACGAGTGAGTGGCAAAAATCAAATGAATTTAAAACAAAATAAACAACAAAAAAACATTACAATTGAAATGCAGACAGAAATTGCAAAAATCAATGACACTGATTAAAAAAACAACAAAATCTTCATACACTTATATAAAGAGAGTTTCTTATTCCACTATAAACAACAACAAAATTACTCTATTATCATTATAAACATTAATATCAACATCATTATCATCATTTTTATTATTATTTTCCTTAAGAAAAAAAACACATTGTGGCTTTTTTGTGAAAGTAAATAAATTGAAGAAAATATTAAGAAAAGAAAAAATCGCTCATGTTTATCTCTTCTCTCATGCTCCCAAAAAATGCATCCCAAAAATAAAAAGACGATTGCAACATTAAAACAAACAAAAAAAAACCCGAAGAAGAAGCCATAACATAAATTGTCAACGAACGCACAATGAACTTGATTAATCGTATTGTATTGGATATGTATGTGAGTATGTGTATGTTTACATTTTGCAATTGCAATAAAAACAATCTTACATATAGTCCCCCCAAAAAAAACCAACAACATGTAAACATAAACACACATACAAATAACATACAAACAAATGTATGGAAAAAAATAACATAAACGAAGAGCACGCGTCTCTGTTATGCTCAATACAAGGAGCAATAAGAAAACATGATGTCTGTCCTTTAAAAATAAACACAACTAATACAAAGTAATTTAGTAGCCCCCTTTCTTTTCTCTAGAGTAAATTTTGGATACTTATACTTACATACATGCATACATATGTATGTATGTAAATATTTACAATAGAGTAGTGCCATTCATTTTATTTTAATGTTATTTTGAAATGCTCGTATTTAGAGGACAAAATACACAAATAAATAAAGTGTGTAAAGAAGAAAATAATGGCAACAAAACAAATGATAAGATCTTTAAGGTAAAAAAAAAAACAATTTCAGGGATGGATAATGGGGATTTTTAATTAACAAATGAAATAAAATAAAATTCGAATTTATTAAAGAAAAAAAAAATCCTACAAAAATTATATTAAATTTATTTACTTTAAATCAAGATAAAAAAAAAAAAAAAAAAAAGTTCCACATTTTTAAAAACTTAACGAAACTTTATTTTCTAAACTAAAAACAATAAAATGAAAAATTTATTATATTAGTATAGAAGAGATCAAATTAAATACAAATCAAGAAAAGTTTTGAATTTTTAACAATCAAAAAAAATTTTACGAAACTTTATTTTTAGGACCACAGAAAACTTAAACAGAAAATTTTCTAGATTTTTCTAGTATTAATAACTTTGAATCTGAATTCATAAAAATTTTTTGTTTTGGAAAATTTAAAAAACTTAACGAAACTTTATTTTCTAAACTAAAAACAATAAAATTAAAAATTTTTTATATTCGTATTGAAGAGATCAAATTAAATACAAATCAAGAAAAAATATTAAATTTTTGTCGATTTTAAAAATTTAACGAAACTTTATTTTTATGGTCGAAGCAAATTTTAACAGAAATTTATTTAGATTCGTTAAGTTTTAACAACTTTGAATCTGAATTCATAAAAATTTTTTATTTTGGAGAATTTAAAAAACTTAACGAAACTTTATTTTCTAAACTAAAAACAATAAAATGAAAAATTTATTATATTAGTATAGAAGAGATCAAATTAAATACAAATCAAGAAAAGTTTTGAATTTTTAACAATTAAAAAAACTTAACGAAACTTTATTTTTATGACCGAAGCAAATTTTAACAGAAATTTATTTAGATTCGTTAAGTATTAATATGGCTGAATCTTAATTCATAAAAAAATTTAATTTTTGAGAATTTAAGAAACTTTAAATTAAAATTTAAATTAAAAATTTATTATATTCGTGTAGAAAAGATAAAATTAAGCACAAATCAAGAAAAAATTTTAATTTTTTGCAATTTAAAAAACTTAACGAAACTTTATTTTTATGTACAAAGCTAATTTTAACCATTTTTTTTCTTTAGATTCGTTAAGTATGAGTAACACTGATTCTATATTCATAAAAAAAAAATTCATTTTGACCGTTTTAAAAAACTTAACGAAACTTTATTTTTTTGAACGAACGATTTTGAAGCTAAAAATTTTATTATATTTGTTTAGCATGAATTACTCTATTATTAAATTTACAAACATTTGGGTTTTGTACAATTTATAAAACTTAACGAAACTTTATTTTTTGAACGAAACATACTACAACGACAATTTTGATAGTAAAAGAAGTAAAAATTAAGCAGATTTTAAATTCATAAAAATTTATAATTTTAGAGCAATTTAACGAAACTTTTATATATTTGTTAAGTATTATTACTTATGTTTCTAAATCTGCGAAAATTTTTCATATTGAGTTAATTAAAAAACTTAACGAAACTTTATTTTTTTGAACGAAAGACTTTTAAATGAAAATTGTTTTCAATTCGTAAAGTATAATTAAGGTTTAATTCAAATTCTTAAAAACCTCTCATTTTGACCGATTTAAAAAACTTAACGAAATTTTATTTTTATGAAGGAAACGTATTTTAATAAAAATTTTATTATATTCCTTTAGTATTAATTACTCCGATTCCAAATCCATAAAAACTTTTAATTTTTCTTGATTTAAAACTTAACGAAACTTTATATTTATGAACAAAACAGTTTTTAACAGTTTAGCTTATTTTTAATTTGCAAAAATTCTTAATTTTAAACAAATAAAAAAACTTAACGAAACTTTATTTTTATTAAAGAATAACGTTTTTACACAAACTTTTTTATATACATTAAGTGTGATTAAAACTAATTTTAATTATAGAAAAATTTTGTAATTTGGCCCATTAAAAAAACTTAACGAAACTTTATTTTTATGAACGAAGGATATTTTAAGAAAAGTTTTATTAAAAGCGTTTAGTGTGATTAAGGCTGATTCCAAATTCTTAAAAAATTTTCATTTTGGACAATTCAAAAAACTTAACGAAACTTTATTTTTGTGAACGAAAGATATTTTAACAAAAATTTTATTAAAATTGTTAAGTATGATTAAAGCTGATTCCAAATTTATAAAAATTTCGTTTTTTGGATCAACTAAAAAACTTAACGAAACTTAGTTTTTATGAACGAACGACCTTTTAAAAAATTTTTGTTAAATTCGATAAGTATTATTAATGATGATTTCAAGTTCATAAAAAATTTTAATTTTTGACA
This sequence comes from Protophormia terraenovae, assembly GCA_951394005.1. Taxonomy (NCBI): domain Eukaryota; kingdom Metazoa; phylum Arthropoda; class Insecta; order Diptera; family Calliphoridae; genus Protophormia; species Protophormia terraenovae. The sequence continues at coordinate 8,988,604 of OX596075.1, forward strand.
ATTTAAAAAACTTAACGAAACTTTCTTTTTATGAGCGAACAATTTTTTAACAAAAATTTTGTGGGATTTATTAAGTATCAATGATGCTGATTCCTAATTCACAAAAATGTTTGATTTTGCGCGATTAAAAAAACTTAACGAAAGTTTATTTTTTAAACAAAAGTGTTTTAAACAAACATTTTTTTTAAATTCTTTTAGTATAAATAATCTTTTTACTAAATTAATAAAAATTTAGAATTTTGGTCAATTTAAAAAACTTAACGAAACTTTATTTTTATGAACGAAAGACTTTTATACAAAAATTTTATTAAATTCGTTTAAAAATAATAATGTTTATCCTAAATCAAGCAAATTTTTTTATTTTGGAGCAATTGAAAAACTTAACGAAACTTTGTTTTTATTAATGAATGACTTTTTAACTAAAATTTTTTTATATTTATTATAAATTTATAACAATGATTACAACCTCACAAAAATTTTCCATTTTTTCTTGATTTATACAACTTAACGAAAGTCTATTTTCTTAACGAAAGAGTTTTAAATGAAGATTTTTTAATATTATTTTAGTAGAAATAATCCTTACCCCAAATTTATAAAAATTTCTCATTTTTGTTGATTTTTAAAACTTAACGAAAGTTATTTAAAAATCCCAAAATCGATAATTATTGAATTTTAATTTAAGTTCAGACAAAAATTTATGAAATTTTTAATTTTATTTAGCAATTTCCTTTTAATTTTATATTGTTTTAAAGAAATTGTTAAGGCTTTGCATTATCCATCCCTGCCTAAGCTACTCATATGTATAAAACACACTTACACGCACTTATTTGGTTACACTCTTTTGCCAGCAACCAGCCTCTTGCATGTTTATGTTATTATTTTGAAATTTACAATTACTTTTTGTATGTCTCTGGCACCTTAGTTGGTGAGAAGCTAAGAAGAAAAGGTAGGGAAGACTCTTACCATAGGAGAATTAAAGAAGAGAGGGAGAGATTGTATGTTACCTTTTAATTGGATAAGTGAAAAGGAAGAGAAAGAGGAACCTTTATTATATTAGAAACATTGGAGAAAGGAGGTAGATAGTATCCTTTTAAGGGGGTTTAAAAGTGACTGGAGTGTTGATCCTTAGTAGGGAGTATAAAGAAAGGAAGAAGACTTTTTTCTTAAAGGGGCAAGGAATTAAATTTATTAATAATAATGATAAATATGTTGAAATAGTACTTTTTTGTGAGCTGGTACTAAATTTCATTTTAAAATCCCCCCCAAAAAAATGTCCATTAAGATCTTTTAATTCGTAATATCATTTCTTCCACAATAAATATATGAATCTTAAGTTAGAGAGGCGTTTAAGAGGTGAGGAAAGTAAAATAATTGCTGCCACTATTTAATGATTGTGTGGAGATTGCCGCTGTCTTTTCTTACTTGCTTATTACAGACATCATCAGCCTGTAAATAAATTTATGCAGGAATTTTTTTCTTCAACTGCACTTGTGTGTCCGCACTCAATTTATTCATTTTTTTTTTTTCTTTCTTTCATTTTTTAAAGATTTATTATTTTTTTTTTATTTTCATGTAATTTATTTACTTTTTATTTTTATATCAAAATAATGTAGTTGTAGTTGTCGTTGTGATTTGTTTTTCTTCTTGCTAAAGTTTGCATATATTAAATTTGTTGTAGTATTATAGTAATTGATTTAAGTGAACGGTATTTGTTCGCTTGTTTAGTTTAGTTTTTGAAGAGTGAGCAAAAAAAAAAAAAGAAGAAGAGAGAAAGATTAAATTATGCTGAATCTAGACATTTTCAAGTGTTTTGTTGTGGTGGGCTGAGATATTGTATTTAGTACAATTGAAAAAAAATATTGAGGTTTAGGAAAGATTAGGGGATTGAAAGAGTGATAAATGAAACTAAACATCTGAAAGATACTTTTAATACCCTAAAGATACTTAAAATATCTAAGACATATTTAAAAAAATCTTCAAAATACTTTAAGTATCTAAGATATTTTTAAGTATCTTTAAGGTACCAAAATTATTTTTCAGATCTTTAGTTTCATTTTTTACATTTTAATTCCCTCGTTTTATCTTAAAACTCAATAATTTTTTTCCAAATGTACTAAATACAACACCACTGCCCGTCCGTCCGTCTGTCCATACATCCACACAAATAAATGAACAAACCAATAAACCTCCAAAATATTTTTTGAATTTTTGGTATCTTCTAGATACTTTTAAGATACTTTTTTAAATTTACTTTTTCTTCTTAATAAAAATTTCATTTAAATTTATTTTTTTATCCTCATAAAAATCACACTCATCACTTTTACACTTCATATATCAATTAATTTAAAATTAATTTGTTTAACCCGATTTCATGGTTAGTTTACTTTCATTTTTATAAAATTGTTTATTTTTTCTTTATTTTTCATTAACAATTTCTTTAAAAATACAAAACAAAAAAACCTCTGCAATAGTAATGAGTTTTTAATTACAAAACTTAACACAAAAAATATATATTTGACACATTAAGTTTAAGTTTTCTGTGGGATATAAATGAAATAAAAATAAAATTAAAAAACAAAAAAAAAAAACGAAAATAAATATATAATTTAAAGGTGTAAATTGTCTGCTCTTTAATAACAATTGTTAACGAATTTAAAAAAATACAATTACGAACTAATTTTGTCTGCATGATTTTAAAAGTTCAAATATATTTTCAAAGAGGGACAAAAAAATAAAAGAAAATATAATAAATTAAAACACAATTCAGAAGAAAAAAATATATTTTTCTTAAACAAAAAGAAAGATACAAATATATCTTCATTAAATAAAATGTAGAAAATCAAATCATATTAAAAAAAATAATAAAATTTTTACCGAATTTCAAAAATTTCATAAAAAGATAAAAAAAGTATCTTAAAGATACTTTTTTTCATTTTTAATAAAAATTATAAAACTTTAGTTTTTGTAATTTTATCTTATTATTTAAGTGTTTAAATATTAATTCCGATTGAAAAATATAGAAAATGATACAAACTCTAGCAAAAGATACTTTTGTATCTTTGAGATATTTTGGGAATAACTTGCAAAACATATAAAATTAAGTAAAAAATTAAATTTTATGAAAAAGATTGAAACATTTTAAATAATTTCCCAAAATCATGTTAAAAGATACAAAAGTATCTTAAAGATACTTTTTCGATTATTAATAAAATTTCCAAAAATTCAAATTTTTGAAGTTTTTTCTTATTGAAAAATGTTTAAAAATTAATTCCGGTCAAAAGACATAGAAAAAGATACAAATTCTAGCAAAAGATACTTTTCAATCTTTAAGATATTTTGGAAAAAAACGTAAAATGTATAAAATTAAGTAAAATATCAAATTCTATGAAAAAGTGTGGAAAATTTTAAATAATTTTCCAAATTTATGTTAAAAGATACAAAAGTATCTTAAAGATACTTTTTAAAATGTTTAATAAAATGTATGAAACCCATGTTAATGAAGTATTTTCTTATCATTTAAATGTTTAAAAATTAATTCCGGTCAAAAAATATAGAAAAAGATAAAAATTCTAATAAAAGATACAAAAGTATCTTTAAGATGGTTTAGGAAAAAGTCATAAAATATATAAAATGAAGTAAACAATCAAATTTTATGAAGTAATGTTGAAATTTTTAAATAATTTCAAAAAATTATGTTAAAAGATACAAAAGTATCTTAAAGGTACTTTTTTTTTAATTTTAAATAAAATGGCTAAAAATTAAATTTTTTGAAGTCTTCCCTATTTACTAAGTATTTAAAAATTAATTCCGGTCAAAAAATATACAAAAAGATATAAATTATAGCAAAAGATACAAAAGTATCTTTAAGATAATCTAAAAAAATTTCCTAAAAAGTAGAAATATTAATGAAATAAAAAATTTTAATAAAAAATTTAACAATTTTTAAACATTTTTAAAAATATTGTTAAAATATACAAAAGTATCTAAAAGATACTTTTTGAATTTTATAGAAAAGTTAAATTTTCAAATATTTGATCATTATTTACTTGTCTTCAAATTAGTTTTAGTCAAAAAAATGGAAAAAGATACAAATTCTAGCAAAAGATACAAAAGTATCTTTAAGATGATTTTCAAAAATTTTTCTAATTTCATAGAAATGTAAATTTTTAACTTTTAAAAGATACTTTTGTATCTTTGAGATACTTTTTTAAGTTTCATAAAAATGTAAATTTTATCTTTTTCTACCATTTTTCAGCTTTCAAATCAATGTTTTAAAGAAATTTAGCAAAAGATACTTTTGTATCTTTAAAATACTTTTTTAAGTTATGCTTTAAAATTCATAGAAATTAAAATTTTTAACTTTTATATAAGTTTCCTTAGATTTTCATGTAAATTTATTAAGAAATTGAACAAAAGATACTTATGTATCTTTAAGATACTTTTAAAATTTTGGCTAAAAATTTTACAAAGTTATTCAAATTTAAACATTTTTTCTTCTTTTACTAATTTGCGGTGATTTAATATCACTATCAATAAAAATTCTGTGAAAAGATGCGCATTTTAACAAGAAGATACAAATGTATCTTTGAGATACTTTTTCGAATGTGGCCAAAAGTACTTAATTTTTTAAATATATAACTTTATTATTGCTTTTGACAGATTAACAGCTAATTTTAAGGAAAATTTTACTAAAAGATACAAATGTATCTTTAAGATATTTTTTAAAATTGTTGAAAAAAGCTTAAATTTGATTTTTTTTATTTTATAGACCCTATTTTTTAGGTCAAAATTTTATCTTAATAATAATTCCACTAAAAGATACAATTTTATCTTTAAGATACTTTTTCAAGGTTAGCTAAAAAATTTAAAAAAAAAAAAAATACAGTTTTCTTTAATGTTTCATAATTTCTAAATATTTTTAAATAATTTTTATTCAGAATTTCAATAAAAAACATAAATTTATCTTTAAGATACTTTTAAAATTGTCTTGAAAAATTCAGAAATTTGTTAATTTTTATGTTATGTTTTATTTGCCGGTGTAAAAAATTTTAAATTTGGAACAATTCTACCGAAAGATACAAATGTATCTTTGAGATACTTTTAAAAATATTGCTAAAAATTCATTAAATTTTTCATTATTATTTAATTTTTCACAGTTTTTAATAAAATTTTGAGGAAATTTCTAAAAATTCTTCAAAAAGATACAAATTAATCTTTAAGATAGTTTTTAAATTTTCATGAAAAATTCAGAAATTTGTTAATTTTTATGTTGTTTTATTTGCAGGTGTTTAAATTTTTATATCTACAATAGATCTACCTAAAGATACAAATGTATCTTTGAGATACTTTTTGAAATATTACTAAAAATTCATAAAATTTTTTATTTTACTTTTTATTAAATTTTTCAATATTTTTAATAAAGTTTGGCTGAAAATTCTGTACAAAGATACGAAATATCTTTAATACTTTTTAAATTTTCTTGAAAATATTTAGTTTTAGTAATTTGTATCTTATCTTTTATTAGCAGGTGTTTAAAATTTGTTATTTTTATAATTTATAGCAAAAGATACAAAAATACATTTTGTATTATTTTAGTTTTTTTATTAAAACTCTTTTAAATTTACCCTGAGAAAATGCAAATTCAACAAATTTATGCAAATTGAAAAAAAAAAAAAACTTGTTTATTTTTTTGATTAACAAAAAATATTTTACACCTGTTTGAGGAATTTTTGGCAAATATTTTTTAAAACTAAAGAATTAAATTTTTTTTTTTTTTTTTCAGCGAATTTTTATCCATTTTTTTGGCAATATTTTTAACTTTTTGTATTTTTAGTTTATAATTATTTTAATAAAATTTATCATATTACAAAAATTCTTTAAAATACTTCTTCCAATTTAATCCGTAATTCATAGAAATGTAATTTCTAACTTAAATACCATTGTCCACAACTTTTAATGCAAATTTCAAAAGAATTTTAGTAAAAGATAAACATTTAAAAAAAAAGATACAAAAGTATCTTTGAGATATTTCCCAAAAATTTATTATTTTTTAAATTTTGTTTAAATTAATTTATCTTTTTTATATAAAAATAAAATAAATTTATTTTTAACAAATTTAATTATGTAATTTATTTAAAAATATTTTTTTATTTTTAATTATTTTTTAAACAATTTTTAAGTAATTTTTTGTTAATTTTTTATTTTTATAAAAATTTTTAATAAATTTTTATTTACTTTTTTTATTTTTTAAGAAATTTTATTTCAATACATTTATAGAAATTATTTTTTTTTTTTTTTTTTTTTAATTTTTATAAAATTCATTGAATTAATTTTGTTTTAAACTTTTTGAGTTAATATTTTTGTGTTTTTATTATTATTTTCTACGATTTTTTATTTAATTATTAAAAATATTTTATAATTTTCATTAAATTTGTTTAATTTATTTTTATTTTCTTGCAAATTTTTTCTTCTTTATTAAAATTTTATTTTATTTATTTTGTTATTTATTTCATTTTTTCTTTTTTCCTTTAAAAATCACCTTAGAAACCCTTTATTTGACACGTTTTGTTATTCAGGTTTGTTTATTTTATCATAACAACAACAAGAAACAAATATTTTTTCATTTATAAATATAAATATTTAAAAAAAATATCGAACGCGTTTATTTTACTTTTTTATTTATCTGTATGTGTGTTTGGTTTTTTTTCTATATTTTTTTCTAATAATATTTAAATTCTGAATCATTTAATTCAAGTCGTTCGTTCGCTTTTTTTTATATCCAACAAATTCGTTTTAACGCGCACTTCACGCTTAACGTACCAAACTCTGACTGTGACTGTAAATAAAACGTTTATAAAACTGGGCTCAAACATAAAACAGCAACAAAAACCAACAGCAACAACAAAATAAAACACACGCAAACCCAAGAAAACACAAAAAAAATAAATAAATAAATAAATAAAAACAAACTAATACGCTAACAAACCCCAACATAACAAACAAAAACAATTTAATGGTCAGAAGAAAAAAAAACTAAAGAAAAAGCAACGGCAATAGCAACAATAATAACAACAAAAACTCGGTGAGATAAAAACAGTAATTTAAAAACAACAACAATAACAAGAATTATATCAATACTAATACTAGTTTAGTTGTTCAATGGGAGGCTTAAAGCAAGAGAAACTGAGAGAGTTAAGTTTAGGAGAGAATGTAAATAAAAACAAACGGCTTTAATCAAGCAGTAAATGGGGAGCAACATAAAAATAAATAAACAGACATAAACGACTTGGAACAAGCCGCTATAAATTAATAAAAATAATTATTGAAATAAATTTATTATTAAAAATTCTTACTTACCTTTTGTAGCGAGCGCTCTTCTGACACAGGTTTAACACAGTTTTTTCACCACCTCACAATAAACATAGAGAGAAACAGACCTAAAAGAAAAACCAAAACAATAAAAAACCGTTTGCATTTATTACAAAGAGTTCAATTATATACAAGAGTAAGGCAATAACATAATAGAAAAAGAGAAAGAATTAGTATTTAGTAAAGAGTTTTTTATAAAGTAATTGATTTTTGGTAATTACTAAACAAATATTGATAATATGGCCAATTTATTAAAAAAAAAAAAAAAAACAAGTTATGTTTTATATTCTTTAAGAAAAATTTAATTTTATTAAATTTCTTTTAAATTATTTCCGTTTATTTTTAAATAAATAAATAAATAAATAAATAAATAAATAAATAAATAAATAAATAAATAAATAAATAAATAAATAATATTCATATTTGACCGCAGAGGTGAAAAAAAAAATTAGTGGTGAAATAATTTTTGCGGGTAAAATCTTTATTATTTTTTTGGCTCAAGTTAACATAAAATATGTAAAAAGTGTCTTCAGAGCAAAAAAAAATTAGTGGTGAAAAAAAGTTTAGTGACAAAAATTGGTGGTGTAAATTATGTTATGTATGTACAGTGGTGGCCACGAATTTAAGACACGACATTTCACTTATATATTTCTGATAATTTTTACATCTTATCGAACAAATTTTAGATCCATGTTATTTTTTAAAGATCCTAGTAATGTTATGAAAAAAAATCAACAATAGTTTGTTACCTATATTTAGTTTCCAATTTTTATTTACATATTATACAGATTAATACAAGTTTAAGCCTGGTCATGAATTTAGGACATAGGCAAAATAAAAGTTAATTCACAAAAGTAAAGCTCAGCTTCATAAAACAATATTAGTATTTGGTGGGAAATCCTTTATTTTGAATCACAGCAGCGCATCTCCTGGGTAAACTTTCAACTAAGGCCATACAGCGCTCCTTTGGAATGGCATACCAAGCCTTTTGAATTTCTTCCCATAAATCAGTCAAATTTTTTGGCTTTACTGCTCGTACATGCTCCTCAACATCATTCCACAAGTTCTCAATTGGATTGAGATCCGGGGATTGAGCTGGCCATTTCAGAACTGTGATATTATTTTCCTCTAAGCAACTCTTCACTAGGCGTGAAGTGTGCTTAGGGTCATTATCATGCATAAATTTCCACATTAGAGGCATGTTGTCTTCAGCGAATGGTATCATGATGCTTGTCAGTATGTTTTTGTAAATATGCTGGTCCATTTTATTGATAATCTTCTGAATGGGACCTACACCATGCCAGGAAAATGCTGCCCACACCATGACATTTCCACCACCATGCTTAACCGTTTTAAGGGTGTACTTTGGGTGATGCTCCAGGTTTGGAGGACGCCATACGTACTGTTTTCCATCAGAACCAAAGCGACAAAACTTCGATTCGTCGCTCCAAAGTATATTTTTCCAAAATGTCATCGGCTTATTGAGATTTTCTCTTGAAAACGCTAGTCGGGATTTAATATTTTTTTTTGACACAAGTGGTTTACGTTGTGCAATACACCCACGTAAGTTCTTCTCATTCAGACGTCTTCTTATTGTCCTGGACGATATATTAATACCAAAATCCGATGAAATCTCATTTTTAATTTTACTTGAGCTCTTGAAAGGATCTTTAGCAGCTGATTTATAAATTAAGCTATCCTCCCTGGGTGTAGTTTTTCGGGCTCTAGGGTGCTGTTTGACATTTTTGGTAGTGCCATGTTGCTTGATGTGTTCCAGTGCATTGTAAATCTTGGATCTGGAACATTTTAGTAGCTTGGAAATTTCCATTACTGTTTTTCCATCAGTATTCATTTGTTGGATCAATTTTCGCTCGGCATCCGAACTCCAAGTACCTCTGGCCATTTCTAACTAAATATTTTGATGTATTCTAACATTAAATGGAATAAAACATTCATTACTTACCTTTTAGCTTCAAAAAACACCAAAAAATCACTTAAAAACCAAATATTTCTTATATGTTTTAAATTCGTGACCAGCTTCAAAAGCACGTTTTTACGAAAATATAATAAAAACAGCAACAAAATGTATACACAAACAAAACCAAATAACGGTAATTGATCTTAACATTACAGGGTACACTGAAAAATTAACAAAATCTAATTTTATATTGCAGGGTTGTAATAATTATCACAACTTAGTTCGTTACATGTCGTGTCTTAAATTCGTGGCCACCACTGTATTTGTAAAAAAAAAATCACGTAAAATAATTTAGTGGTAAAAAAGGAATTTTAGTGGTGAGCAAATTTTTATTTTCTGTTTCAAATAATTTTCAGGGTTCGAAAAATGTTTTGTGATGAAAAATATGTATTAAGAATAAAACCATTTTTGTAGCAAAAAAAAATCTTTTATAAAATAATTTGAGGTGATAATATAGTGATAAAGAAAATTTGAGTTAAAAAAATTAAGAGGTGAATTTTTTTTTTTACTCAAGAGGTGAAAAAATCTAAATTTTAAAACAAATTTTGAATTAAAATATTTTAGTGAAAAATTTTTGCAGATGTGGTGAAATTAAGTAAAAAAATTTTTTAAAGGTGAAAAATGTTTGTGGTGAAGTTTTCATTTTAAGGGAGAAACAAATTCAGCGTAAGTAAAATTTAAGAGAAAAAACTAAAAAAAGAGAAAAACTATTTGAGGTGAGAAATATTTTAGTGGTGAATTTTTTTTTGTGGTTAGTAATATTTTTCGAGGTGCGGTGAAATTTAAAGTTGGAAACAATTTTTAGAGGTTAAAAATTTTTGTGTTGATTTTTTTAGTTTTACTAGTGAAAAACATTTTTATGGTGAGATTTTTTTTTTTTTTTATTTTAGGGCAAAACAAATTTAGAAAAAAATTTAGAGGTAAACAAATTTTAAGGAGGAAAAATATTAAATATGTAGTGGTGAGAATTTTTTTAGATGTGTAAAGCTTTAAAGGTAAAACATTTTTGTGGTGAAAAATTTTTGTGGTGACATTTTCTTCCAAAATAATAAATATGTTGTGGTGGGAAATCTTTTAGATGTGAAAAGCTTTTGAGATGAAAGTAAAAGTAACAAAAAAAAATAAAGATAAAACATTTTTGTGGTGAAAAATTTATGTAAAGATTTTAGTCGTGACAATTTTTTCCATTTTTTGGCCAAAACAGGTTAAGTGGTGAAAAAGTTCTGAGGTAAAAATACATTTTGAGGTGAATAAATATATTATTTTTTTGTGGTGGGAGATATTTTAGTGATAAAACGTTTTGAGGTGAGAAGAAATTAAAAGTTAAAGGAATCATCAAAGAGAAAACAGTCTTAGTCGTGAAAATTTTGTTAGTGATTTTTTTTTTTTTATTTTTAGGGATGAAAAAAATTCTAAAAAGAAAATTTTGAGTTGAAAAATATTTGGAAGTCAAAAAAGAATTCGAAGAGAATAAAAACTTGAGGTGAAAAAATATACATATGTAATAAATTTTTTGTGGTGAAAAAAATTAAGATAAGGTGAAATTTAAATTTAAAAAGATGAAGTAACTTTTAGAGCTTAAAAAATATTAGAGGTAAAAATTTTTCATAGTGGAAAATATTGAAATTTATTAAACGTTAAAAATATATCGAAATAAATTTTTTTATAAAAGAGTATTAAAGTCAAAAAATATTAGTCTTGATTAAATATTTAATGGTTATATAAAAAATGTTGATGGGAAAGGAAATAAATTATTTTATTAATAAAAAATTATATTATTAATAATTTTATTGCTAAATATAATTAAGTTTTTTTTATGTTAAAATCGTGTTTACATATTTTTTATTAACATAAA